>JASMMZ010000008.1:13050828-13171929 GCA_038502455.1 Anisogramma anomala | reverse complement strand
CAAAGACATACACACACACACACAGTTCCCGAGGGCCTTGCTTGACCTGGCCCCGTTCCGGCCGTAGGTCAAGGAAAACCGGGATCGTGCCATGCCCATGCCGGACGAACGAAGGTCCCGTCTCGCCGCAGCGGACGTGCCCTACGACGTCCTGGAGCTAGCTGGTGGGCGTGGCGGCCTGGGGGGCCTTGAGACAGCACCCGACGCGCACGGGGCTGGCATAACGGCGGTGGCACCAACGTGACAGCAGTAAACCCACTAGTTGTTTCGATACAGTGCTCCAGCCTCCACAACTCCGTGACCCAAAATCTCATGGATCTCAATTCGCGGGCTGGGTCTTGGACTCTCCGGGAAGGGACCAGGGAGTGATGGCAGGCACTATTGGTCGTATGGCCGGCCAAACGAACCAATCGTTCCGGAGACAAGGCGAAAGCGGTTCTATTTTCGACCGCTGTGGTGTCTGCAGTAGCCGGGGCGTCGTCAGCCTTGTGCCGCACAGACCAGCGAGGCAGTCTGTCGGGAGATAGACATCCCCTGGGATAGGCCCGGAGTTTACTACGTGAGAAGCGAAAGAAGGCTCAAAACCGTGGGAAATGGGGTCGGTGGATCCAGTGGTGTGTCCGACCTTCATTCAATCAATATAAAGAGAGCACACTACCTCTGCACCAAGTGCCCTCCTGAGCCCTGAGTCCTGAGTCCTGAGACTCCGAGTGGAACATGCCGAGGCTGATACTGAATGAATGCGACACATAGCCCACAACATGAAGGACGAAATTATTCTGATCCACAACCTGTGATCTTGGAACAACATGTTCTAAGCCAAGTGGCAATCCCTTTCCAGAGGGCTTGTCTCCGATAAATCATCAAATCTCCAGACAAACAAATAACATGCAGCAGAATCAGGTAATTGCTAAATTGCATGAAGGGCGTTGAGCATTAGGTATCTTGGTGGTCAGGTCATGGTGCATGAAACCGTTGAAAAGCCAGTCAGGTACTGGAACAGGAAAGGTGGGACCACGGCCATGCAATAGAGGCAGCAGTGGCTGGAAGCGGTGATGGATGAGAAGGAAAAACTAGCTGACTCGCAATGGCTGGAGGCTAGCCAAAGTGGCCGTAGGCCAGGCATGTGGTTCTTGTGATGGTTCCTGGCTTGAAATTCAGATCCCTAGTATTGTAGTGATCAATCATTTCAGCTAGTGGAACGACGTATATGAAAAAGACATACCTCAAAGACTACAGTCCAAGCCTCCCGACTACATATCATGAGGAATATAATCGTTGTGCTAACTTTAGTTACCACTGCATTTGGTCTGTATATTCCGTATGTAATTGTCCGTATCAGCTTGGATCCACAACTATCCCGCTTATCAAATAGTAAGCCAAGCCAAAACAAAAGAAATATGCTAATATTTCCCCTAATCTATATTCCGGTTTATGTAATAGTCGCTCTAGTCATTATTTCGGTCGCTCCAATCGCTCCAAGCTGCATTTCTATCGCTCCGATTAATATTTCGATTGCTATTTTGGTTGCTCCAATCACTTCAAGTTCTAACATCAGACAAATCGATAAGTCTAGAAAGCTCAAACTTTTACCTATAATCTCTTACTTAATAACCTGCTATTCGAATGTTACAGCAACAATTGTAATCAAACTATATACAATAATTATATTGATTCTCTTCTAAAACAAAAAAACACGATTTTTCAATCTAATGTAATGAACTATACTAAAAGCTTTATTCGCGATTTCGCTTCATGTAACTGCGTTTATATTTCTAGCAGGTTATTTAAGCCAATTTAATTATTGATCAATTGAATAACATTCCTAGAATATCCTGCAAATGATAATATAAAGGTAAATTGATTTTGAACAATGCAATAATAAACGCAATATTGTATATTATAAAGTAAAGCACCTTATAATTGTAAAATGTGCACTCAATAGTAATTTGTTTGACAATAACTGTTCAATACATTTTTCATTCTAATCATTAGGGCAAACGACAAATAATGTGTATATACTACTGAATCTTGAGTATTACAAAGGAACAAAAATCTTCATATGAATTATATTCTATATATGAGCGGGACATAATATTAGACGCAGGATATCAGTATCGTAATTTTACTTTTAGTGAAATAAAGTTATCAAAACACCAATGAAATTCATATATAATATATCATACTTCTTAAAAAGCATCAAATATTCCTTTCATTACTATCCTTCATTTAAATTATTGCAAATTGTTGATAGACCTTCCTATTATAGGCCTTTAGATATTGCAACGTTATCGATTCGAATCGGTTGAAGTAACAGTAGTATTGCGTAGTCAAGTGGTAGATGTATTGTTCTAAGTTTGGCAGACCACTAGCCAGTCTGCACATCAATTTGTATGGCCAATTGTTTGCTCTGTGCCCTAATATAAAGTGGGCGTATACTATACTTAACTTTACAGCAAACCCACAAAACAATACACTCAACTTGCAATTGATACAATCAACTTATATTGACTGACTGTACTTCAATTACTCTTGTTCCAGCACTAGCGGCTTTTTGTTTTGTGCGCGTATGCTAATTGCTAATATAGTCGACTCATTGTTTTCGGTTACCGCCGAATAGCCTCGTCTACTAACTACACCCCTGTTAATTCCACAACCAAATTAGCTTTAATTACGCTATAGTTCCGAGTTCCGACTTTACTCCCTAGGTAGTTTCCCAATTTGCCAAGTTACTCCCCCCCCCTTTTTTTTTTTTGCTCGCTGGTTCATAACCTTTTACCAGTTATTCATTCCACGTAGCCGTCGATACGTATTGTTAACTAATTATTATCCACCAATTTCTCGAAGACCTTGTTTAACAATAATTTCGTTATATCACAGGCTGATGCTTGTGTTATAACCCAGACAACGGTTGGGTCAGGAAACAGGCCAGCATGCAGCTGAGCCACGGAGAGCCTGTAGTCCAACACATCAGGCGGGGAACATCTCTTATGTAAGCAAGGTGACTAAGCAAGTCACATGATGGATCAGTATGGATCAGTTACTGATCCAAGGTGAGGCTACATGGGATCAGTAAGGATCAGCCACAGATCCAAGGTAAGGCAGCACTAGATCAGTGGGATCAGTGCGGTGATCCAAACGATCCAGTACTGAAGATAGTATGAAGGCAATGGGATATAAGGACACGGTCAGCACCATAAATAGCATTTCCTTCATAGCTCTTCAGTTGCCAATCTACGTATTCAGTCTACACACCTGAATAGCCTAACGGCTAGTAATCATTCTACAGCATGAACAAACATCTTCTTGATATTGCACCTTTGTTACCTCTGCTACCTTACTGCTAACATAAACCCCCTGACACCTTCTATTTACTCACGGGTATTTAGTGTGATCATTACAGCTTGGGTTAGGGGTCACCAGGAATCTAACCCTAGAGGTGGCCATGCTCTTATAATGCTCTCGAGCTGTTTAAAAGTATGCACTTACACCTGTTTCATAATCGGGCCACCCCTTTTCTGTAGTTTCGTAACAGTTCCTTCATATGAGCTTCTCCTTCATTTTTTATCAACAGTTATTAATAGTATCCAACCGCTTTAAGCGACAACTTTAGCTTAGTTATATTACATATAATTTTCAACATTCTGTCTTAACGGTATTTTGAATATTGATGAGTAGTTAAAACGTAAGGTTTTATCTTTCGATGTTTTGAAGTTAAACCCCTAAACTTTGGAGTATTTTCCCACACGTATATAAAGGATCAAGTTTAGGTTTTTTTTTGATACTATAACACAATTATTTAATTGTTTAATATATAACAATTTATAGAAAATTTACAGGCGAAGTTCGTTGAATAGAATAAAGCCGTTTATAAACACGTTTTATATGTAAAAAAACACAATACCAACGTATTAATTATAATAACAAATATAATCCGATAATTTAAACTTGTTGTCGATATATATACGTCTTTGAAGAACACCCCCCCCCCATTTAAAAGGTTACCTCTCTAACTCTACCTACGAATAACATAATTATCGTATTTTTTGCTATTGGAGATCGTGTTAATATACCCGATGATAACGATGATCCGGATTCCTTCGATTCCGACTACAATATTAATAGTTTATTTGATAACTAAAACCATTGACAAACTAAACCTAAACTGTCGGTAAGGTTTCTTCATACGTTAATGTAAGAAGTGGAAGATAGAATAATATTGATTATTGATAGTTAAGATGAAAGGGAGAAGAGGCATCTGAAGAGTTCCCGCCTCAGGTGAGAGCTTATACGCTCTCATCTGGAGCGTGACACTCTACCATACACTCTTCCAACGTCTTTCATAGGGCGTGGCACGCTATTATGCACTCTGCAAGAGTGCATTTTGCAGTGTAACAAGTTATTTTATACTTTGTTAAAGTGTATTTTACAGCGTAACTACTTACTAACTATAAGGATATATAAGTATATTCATATAATCAATTTTTTGTAATACGCTTTTTATTCATAATCCAATCATAATAGTGAAATTTATCTGAACCTCCAATCAATTGTTTAGTAGTCATAATATAATTTGTCTGAATCCCTAACCAGTCATTTAGTAATAACAGTAGTAGTTTTGTAATAATAGTATTATAGAAGATGAAAGGTAGGTGACGATGTTTGATAATCATTTTAAAGGTATTACTGTAAAGTTGTGATTATCGATATTACGTATTTTTGTAATTACTATAAAAAGACATATTGTTGTCGATACAAACAAAAAAAAATTTCATTTATTTTTTATGATATACATTTATTTCTAGGATAAGCCCCTAATGAACCATTCAAAGTTAATACGTTTCAACTACACATCTTGAATTAGATATTCAAATCTTTTATATAAATCAATTACTTCATTAATACTATGTCTTAACTGTTTTTTAACCAGATACCACAAAAATAGGATTGAAAGATGTTGTTTAGCGCATCAACACCGTTGAAACATGGTCGCCGCAGCAGTAATACGCCACACCCCTCGCTATAACCTTTCTAATATTGTAAATATATCTTTAATCACGGATTTTATCTTTTCTGTGTTGCCCGCTACCGACCAAATCACTATCATTTTTTTTTTTCCTTTTCCCTTTTTACCTTTACCTTTTTACCTTATCCCTTAAAGGGAAGAAAGGAAGACTTCTAAAGTTATTAACCTTACTCTTTCATCGCGGGTAAAAACCCTATTACCCGTAACGACCACTCGCCCCCAAAAGCGCAATATCGTCAAATTGCAACACGGTATGTAATAATTATCCCCTTAAATTTTATTATAATAATGTTTATTTGAACGAAACTAAAACGGCGGAGTGGACCCGCCGCCTTGAGGCGCGACTTGCGAGGGTGCACCACGAAGCATGTTTAGCGCGTAAAACATTAAAGCGATATACTTGAGTTCGCGTTCTTGGGTCGCTAATAGATGCGCCTTATAGTCCATAAAGTTATGTCTGCCGCCGCAGGCCAATCTATTAGCGATTACCGTTAAAGTGGGAGTTGCTCGTCCCATTGCCACCGTGACGAGTTGATTGGAAACAGATATTTTTTTATTTTGGTAGTTTAGGGCCGTAGGTTAAGGCTTTATTATACGTTCGCCGTTTTTATGGTAAATAATTTACTTTTTCAATATGTAATCTTAACTTCAACCATTTATTATTTACTTTTCTAATACCTTATTCTGTGCTCTCCTAAATATAACCACTTTTTCAAAACCTAAAACAAATCGAGGCTAATTCGTACCAGGCGCTAGCCGGCGGTCAAAGGAAATAGCAACAGTTTTCATCGTTTGGTGGGCGGGTTTACATATATATTACGCAAGCTAGTTCCACGATATTATTACGCGTTATAGTGTAAAGGGCGTATCTGCAACACGCCCTCTACCAAAAGGTATGTAACCTAAGCCGCGAGGCTCACCTCCTGGCGACAACGTCGATAATGGCGTTGATGGTCGCGGTGACGTTCATAGCGAAGACGACAACGGCGACAGTGATGGTAAAGAAGATGAGGACAAGGACAAAAACAACGTAACCCCTATCTCCTCCTTCTCATTCGGCAGTAATTAACTACCATGCTTTATATTTGCGAGTTTAAATGGCTTTAGTATAGATAACTATATAAAAATGAAATTTTATTTTAAAAACATCGCAACGTAAATGACAAATGGTAAATATGAAGAGTAATAATATGTCGGTAAAGTGTTGAAAAACAAAAAAAATAATGATAATGTATTAATATAACAGAAAATAACAAATATGAAAAGTAATAATATATTAGAAGCGTAATGAATACCCTATTCATGATGGAAGAGATACGCGTAAAGCGTAAAAATAGGTAAAATATAGGTGAAAAATAATACTTTTATTTTGAGTTAGGTCATAAAACTTTTTATTATCGTTAATAAGAAAAGTGTTTGTGAATACAAAAGTTCTGAATACTTTATTCGGGGCGCTTTTGGTTATTCTATTAGGTGAGTTCAACTATTTGTCGATTTATCTCGTTTTTTCTTTAATTTTTCAGCTTTTAGACGACTTGAATTAAACTATATTGTTGATTATAAGGTGCTTTTCGTTGGTAGTACCAAGCTGAACTAGTGATTTTTAAGGGGAAAAGATCATTATAAACAACCAAAGGGAGGGGTTTTAAATTAAGGTTTGAAATATTTATACGGACAGCTATTGTTATAGTAATACCAAAGTCGAATTTTCCAACTATATCATAAATTTTAAAGGTTAAAAAGCTCCGAGTAGCCCGTTTATATTGTGTTAAGCTCTTATGGATAACGTTATCATAAATGATGAATTCTTTACGAGCTGGTATTTCGTTACCAAAAATAAGTATATATCCTATTTATGAGTAGTAATCGGTATTGTTTGTAAAGGATGAATCAGTACGAATAAAAAGTGGTACTATACGTATATCGAGTGGTATAGAGCGAACGTTGTATTTCTGATTACTAACTTGTCACTCAAAGCGTTTATTGAGAATTTTATATATATTATTCGACGGGTTTATCTAATACTATATAGCTGTAGAAAGTTTCAACGCCGTTTCTGGTTGAATGAACGATGTAACCTATATTTTATATGTACGTTAATATTTGTACTCGTTTGCTCGGTTTGCGTTCGTCAGGTGAAATAATGTAATTAAATTCAATTGTTTTTCATATAAGCTTTATAATTCCCTTTTAAAATATGATTGTTGTACCGGTGAAGTTATCTGGGCGATCCTCCCTCAGGTAAACGTTTCGTGTCTCTTGTAAATTGGCTTTCTGAGGTTTTTTTTTCTGTATTACAGAAAACGAGGTATTACACAATATAAGTATATCATTGGCTTGCATTTCGATAAATGTAAAGTTTGATAGATATGGTATTGAAATCAGTAAGTATAGATAAAAGATTAAGTTGGTTATTTCGAAGCGTTCCTTATAATTCTGTTGATAGGTATTATAATAGTATATACTAATCTTAGTGAATTTGTAATGTAGCTTTAGAATATATAGGATCGTTTCGAATAAATAGTGTTTCCGAAGATTTATAGGTATGTGGTCGTAAATACGCCTTTTTAGATGTTTTTCTGATTATATGTAAGTTTGCGTAATATTCCGGAACTTAAGATGAAGGTTATAAGAAGTATTTATAGAGTTAATAAATGTTAAAATCAAGCGGTAATTCGACTTTTATAAAGTAGGCGATTAAATCATGATGTATTTCTTTCCAACGTTATCATACCCCTTGATTATAAGGCGGTTCTTTTTAAATGGTATTCCGGTCTTGTTTTTTACCTAGTGGATTAATCGGGTAGGGAAAACTTTATAATCTCCGTCAATTGTTGGATTCAACATTTCAAATAGAAAGACGCCATTTTAGATTAATACGGTGATTTCTTTGTATATCGACTTCTTAAAAGGGCTACCTGGGGTTGTAATAACGCCTTTATGGCGGAGTTTTATACTTAACTCACGGTTCGCCGTTACTTTTTAGGTAATAGAGGAGTTTTTAATAAAAGATTTGGAGCGTTATTTGTTTTTCGAATCAAACGGACACTTTAAACGGCGTGGTATCAGTTCTGTGAGTACGGGATGCTCGGTTTCATAAGGTGGCGAAAGTTGTGAAAAGGTATCCAGAAAGTGCGTATATTTAAAGGAAGGACCGTATGAGTTATTATAGGAGTAGTGCATTTAGTACTACTCATAAAATCATGCTTTTAAAGTTTTATCGTCCACTTTGTTCTTCTACTTACGAACCATCGTTTACCGAAAAAAACTAGAGTTTATTTTGTACGTTTGAAGGTATATTATACCATTTTATACCGTTGATATTTGAAAGGCTAGTTCAACTTTCCTCTGTTTTTTTTTAAAACAGGATTTCAAATTATAATAGTTGGTTTAGAACTCCCGTTTCCAGCGGGCCTTTCTTTATCGACAACGCTTTCAAAACATTATTCCTAGTCCTTAAAGAACATTAAAATACCATAATTTTTGCTACAACAGTTTCTCTTTACACCGTTACTTATAATAGTGCGGAATCCATATAAACTTTAGTGTAAACGCCGAAGACAAGTAATATAAGGATTAGGTTACTCGGGCTAAAATTATTGTTCACGGAGATTATATCTATTAATAGTATTTATTCCTTATACTTGTACCCATTAGTTCCTTAAATAGAACCATAAACTCTTTTTTAAGCAATTCGTAGTAACGTTTACACTTGCCGATACCCTTGGGTATCTTTACCATCATTTACCTGTATTTGCTTCCGGCTATTTTAGTTTAAGTTTGCCATTTAATCGTGTCAAAAACTATACTTACGTAGTAAGTAATTTAGTTTAGAGGCATCAAATAGAAGTTTATTTAGTATTCGACTAGAGTATCCTAGTAATCCGTTGCTGAAGCGTTCCACATAAATTTCGCGGCTCGGAATAATATTTAGGCGTCGAAAACCTAAGGAATGGAGTGTCTATTAAGGTATATAAAATCTACAATGATTTTTTAGTTAAAGTTCATATTATATTGAAGGCGGAATTTCAATCTCTTTGGTATTTATAAGTATATTTGACATTTGTGGCAGATTGTTTCATAATTTTCAGGAAATCTTTTTCCATTTCTATGTGGACTGTTACCTAGAGCAGTCGTAAAAAACATTACGTAGTGAGGTATCCAAACTATCGGTGTAATATATGTAATTCCGGTTATATTAAATAGGCGCCTTCGATTATACGTATTTCCAGGAAATATTATTAGTATTTAAACTTCATACGGAACGGTATGGATACGCGGTCCAAAGCGCGGATAAATTCATTAGTTATATTTCGAATTTCTTTTTAGAATTTATTTATGTTAATTAACGAAAGTAGAACAAGCATTTTAAAATCGATAATATAGAGTTTAATCTATTGGAATTTGGTATTTACAACTATTATACCTAGTAACGATGCTTTGCTTTTGTCAAATAAAACTTCCCAATATTTTCCTCTACGGTCGAATAAAAACTTGGAAAACCTCGCTGCGAAAGCGTTGAATTAATGGTTTCCAACGGTTGAAATTGCTACTACGCTGGAATTTGGCATAATACCTTGAAATAGTTTACCATATCTATTGAATAATATAAATTACAACGCCATAAAAAAGTTCAACACACCGCTTTGACCGTCTAGGCTTACGTTATGTAAAAATAAGGGTTTTGCATTCCTATAAATACCCGCTTATCTATTCCATCATTTTGGGTCGTTACGTAAGTCTTGTTTTCTTCCGAATTTTCCTCTCTAATAGTATTGTTGTATGGGTAAACGTCTTAATTCTTTTTAACGCCTTTGCAATCGATTATATAGGTTGTAAAATTGATTTTCGTTTGTAATTTGGGTAGGTCATCGGTTTTAAATTATCGTTTAACACAAATTTATCAATATGCAAAATGGTTGGTAGACTAATAGCCAACCTCATTATATATTATGAATCGTTTTTAGGAAACCGTAAAACCTCATATAATTTTTCCTGAGTGTAGTGATATATGTGGTAAATCTCATAGTTAGCTTTGGGGGTATCCTCGTTAATATCCGCTCTATCCTCGGTTTACAGGGCTTTATTTTTGGGTTTTATCGCTTTTATAGTCGTATTTTTAGCTTACGTCACTTTTATACTTTATATACACTTTGAATCATCGATTTTAAACGTGGTGAATTGCTTGGGAAAGTTCCTTTTTTTGTGATTTAAAGGCCTTCGTCTTTGGCCTTCCCGGCTCAAAACATTAATCTTAGTCCCGCCTATCGGCGTATCGAGGGTTTAAGTAACGTTTTGAAACTTGTATGAAAAGCCTTAAAGTCTTTTTCCAGCTGGAATAACGTAAGGTAAAAGTTTAGATTTTGGTGACATACTTTATAACTATTGAAATAAATAGTTGGTCTTCTTTTTATTCTAGTTCTAGCGTCGACTGGTATTTTTTGAGCTTCGACCATACTGTCATAAACACATTTTATAGTGTTTTATAGGTATTTTCTCGTTGGTATCTGGGATATTCCCAAACAATACCCGCTTAATCTTTGTGATATAGGTCGTAGTTAATTTCTTTACTAAAATATAGTTTAGGCGGTTATAATATTCCGTAAAATTATCTACTTTTGTTACATAATACATATACCACTCTTTGGCTTACCCAATCAATAAACTAGGAAAATTACATGGAATTGGAAAGGTTTAATATGCATTTTTTATAAGTATTTAACATTATACGGATTTTATTATCGAGGATATCGTAAGGTTCACCATTATAGTTCTCTGTCTTATCATACAACTTGTCAAAGTTTGTAAATTTTATGATATTTTTGTTATCAATAAGGAATTAGTATAGTAAAAGGTTTCGATATAAGTTGTGTTTTATAGGTATCGGGTTATAAAAATTGTATAATTGTTTTTCTCTATTTATATTTTCTCCTGAAGCGTATTTTTTTTAGAGCGTATTAATTACGGATATAAAGCATATTTAGTTTATTAGGAGAGTCGTTTGGTTAGTGTACTTTTTTAAAAAAGTGTTTTTTGAGGAGGTTCCGTATTTAATCCAAGTGATAGAAAATCTTTGTAGTCTTTTCTCTTCTTCAGTCGCTTCCCCAAGCTTCGTCTACCTTTTGCGGGGCGTGGTTAGCATTTTGGAGCGTATTATATCCTGTATTCGTAAAGTATTTTCTTGTTTTTCCCTTTTAGTTATCTTGACAAATCGGGTTTAACGTTTTTCAAACCAATATACCTTTACAAATTCTACGTTCATTACTTTATTATCGGTTTATTTTAGTATTTAGTCAAATTACGTTGTTAAATTCTATACTTTTACGAGGAAACAACTTCTACCACCACTCGTATCAATTTCCTTACATCACAATTACCTTCGCAATATTCTAGAACTAGTACTGTCTAATATACGTTCTAAATCTAACGCATAATTCACAGAATCCTTTTCAAAATTATAGAATAAGTTGCATCATTCAATATTTTCTCTTTAATAGATAGAATTTATACTTATAACGTATGAGTTTTTTATATAAGGATCCGAAGTATCTACCGGCGCTTCGATTTCATTATTTTACAAGTTAGGGTGAATATACATTAAAATACTTTTTCGAATCATTGTATTCCTACTAAAAAGTTCATACATTCACTGGAATCCGCCAAGTCCGCCGTTAGTAAATCTATAAAAGCGAGGTTATCGTGTGTAAAGGGTTAGTGCAAATGAAACGTAATAATGTGGGTTACTATATGTTTTAGATATAATATTAAAAAGGGTTTTTAAATAAAATGGAAATAACAGCGTAAAATACTTAAATTAAAATATTAATGTAATACACCAAGGCGGTTTAAAAAAAGCTTCTAACGCTTACTGAGCTAAATGAAATACAAATAAAGCGTAACTACAAACCAGTCATGCGTTCCAAACTATTCATTTAATGTTTATTAGTGCTGTACTAGCCAAATTCTAGTAAACTCAAAACGTCGTAAGTAATGATTCAAACAAACGGTATATAATGAGTCGAACGCAGTAAAACGAAATGGAAAATCGAGTATTCGAGGTGGAAAATTAGTATATAAGGGTTCAAATAATATGGTAGGCGCTTCAAATAATATGTTAAGCGATCATGAAGTATTCTAGAGTGTTTTAATTATTTTTTTTTCGAAGCTTAGTGTTTTTTTCTGAAAATGTTTCGAATGCTATTTTCGGTGCTTGATATAATTGTAAAAACGCTTTAGTTGCCGTTTTAGGTGCTTTCTTAATTTGCCAAAACGTTGTAAAAGTTGTTTTAAACGGGTTTATGGTTTATTGAAACGCTGAAAAAGTAATTTCGAGCGTTTTTTAAGTTTATGAAAGCGTCATAAAAATATTTTCCGATAGGCTTTGATAATAAGTTACAAAGTTTACTAGCTTAAATAACCGATACGTAATAGAACGCTTTCCAAAAAGTGCCTGGGAATAAATAAAGCGCCAACCGAGTAAACAGATAACGTAACAAGACTTTCAAAAATTGAAGGGCACTAACTAAATTAATAATACCGTACTGAGGTAATTTTTTTCACAGTTACTTCAGATTTCATAGTTCTTTTATGTTTCGGGTTTCAAAATCGTTTCGGTAAAAAAGTTGGTAGGCATTTATTGTTGTAACACGTTCGATTCTAATTACTGTAGTCGAAGTAACTGGTGCTACGTTGACATTGTTGATTGGTATGTAAGTTCTAAGTTTGGGGGACTGCTAACCGGTCTGCACACTAATTTGTATGGACAAACGCTTTGGTTTGTGCACTACCTGAGAGTGGGCAACTACTGCACTGTACTTACAGTGCAGTCCCACAAACTACAGTCAATTTGCAGTATGTGCAATCAAATTTACTTACAATAAAGTTAACTTAACTATACTGCATTTGATTGCTATTTCAATACTGGCGGCTTTTTATTTTTTGCCTGTACGCTAGCGTGGCTTGTCATGAATTGGTGGCAACCTCCAAAATCCCTCCTTAATCCGTAAGACAAAAATAAGCTAAACCTCTATTGATTCCGATTAATTTGTACTGAAATTAACCTCAATTACGGCTCTTCGTAGCTCTTTTGATTTACCCTTCCGAGGCTTTCGTTTCTTAATTCCCGTACACAGATTTTTTGCCACAAACCTGCGTAAATTATGAATGCCATCACTTACGTACCTTTTACCAACAGTTGAATTTATTTCTATTGCCACCTTTGCCATCGCTACCATTGCTCTGGCAGTCTTACAGTTTTCAATGGAAACTCTATTCCTTCATGTTACATGCCGGGCGATCCACGTATCCCTCGATTCGTATAGTTAGCATATTACTATCTAAAAACCTTTTCAGGGCGTTTTTAATGGTAGCATTAGTTATTCCATGGGTAGGGTTATTCTTACCGTTAATTCACCGGAACCTATTCATTTCCCGAGCTTCTTATACTATAATGAATGCCATTACATATATATTCAAGCGTTCTTCATTAGTTGTACCCAGCTTTGATAAGTATTCGTAAAGGCTCCGGAATTCGGTGCAAACTATTACAGGTATCAGTAACAGTTCCAACTGTTTGGTAATAATCCTAAATATACCGTTAGTTATTATACTGATATCAAAGCTTACTATTATACTATAAATTTCCGACGTTAGTCTTCTCTAGGTTTCTAGGTTACATTAAATGAATATTTAGAATATAAGGTTCCTAGTAATCATAAATTGAGTTTTAAACTTATCCTTGTTGGAGAATATTATTAGGAAGTCTATTTAAGATAGAAGGTTAGTATTATTGGCAAATAATATATCGGCAAAAATTATTAGCTTTTCCTTTATCAAATTTACAAAAACTATATTAATTCCTTTTTTCATATAGTCCATTTACTATTAAATCCATTTCTTTAATTTATTAAAGTTTTTGTCGTATAGATCTTATACCTGTATTACAAGAAAAAAGTCGTACGATACTTTTAGCGAATATCATGTAACGATATAAGTTATACGAGCCCTTTACTTTATGTATCTTTGTAATCTTGCCTCATCGGTATTATCGATAATCGTCAATCTTATAACTTACCCTTTTCAACGTAGGTAAATCTAAGTTCCGTTTTTAGATTTAACATTATAAATACGAAGTACCGAATTATTAAAGTTAAATTGTATATTTTAGGCTAACTTCTCGATAACACGTTATTTCGCCATCACAAATCCAATATCGTTGAAAAAAAGTATAGCGTTTATTTAAATACCTACGATACTAAAGTCTTTGCCTTTTGTAATTAATAAACACGAGTCAATAGTTAAAGTCTTTATATCACACATATTTTTAAAATACGCCTGGTACGTTAAAAACAAGTGAACTAATACCTTGGTTAATCCGTATAAAACCTTAATACAACGTATTATCGTACTAAAAAGAAACTTATCCCTTAGTTTTTCCAGCAGCTCCAATAGTATTATCCGCTGAAGATCGGTGGCAAATTATATATACGCTTACTTAATATCACGGCTATATGTGTAAATGAGCTTTTTACGCTAACAGTCAAATTAGTAACAATAACGACGATTAAACGCTGGCTAATCTTCTAAATTATAGGTGATTAGGTAAGGGTCTAGTCCTTACCTTTATTACCATATCCTTAAATAATTAGCCGAAACTTTTCGAACGGCCGGTTCGTAGTTTTGCCTTTAACCTCGTAAACTATCCTCCACTTAAAAATAATAACTTTTTAAACTTTAAATTACATTAATAATACAAATTGTACAATCTCCCGTAATGAAAGGCTGGTAATTTCTACTTAGTCACTTTCCCCAAAAGTCTTACCTAATATGTTAATAAAACCTTCGGCACGTAGCTTAAAAGTGAATTCTCCGTCAATGATTTCCTTTTAAGATACTCACGCCGTTATATTTACTTTTCCGGGCCTATATTCTAAACCGTTATCATACTTTTTAATATATATCCTCCTTTTGGGTAATTGTCCACGCCGTCGACGTTCTATTAGCTTATTAATAATCGGCTCCGAAGGGTTATATTGGCTAATTCGCTTGGTTAGAAAGTTATCGACGTTAGGATCTTCATTGGACTTAAAAAATACGAAGGATATTCAGTACAGCTTAACATATATAACTCAGAAAGTCACGGCACCGTTAGAAGTTTCAATTACTAAGTTTAAATTAATAATACTTAAAATCCTATACGGTCCATCTCACTTACCTAACTCGCGCCACATTAAAACTTTACTTTAAAAGGGAAGTAACAACACGTTTATTATTAAAGGTCCGTTCCTGGTATGAAGGGTATTACTAACTTAGTGACGTGCCAATTTCTTTCTTAACTCGTTTAGAGCTTTACTATATACTATAATATGTTGGTACTTGATGATAGTAACGACTCAACTATTATATATAGGTAGGCCCAAAATACCAGCAAAGTTGGTATAAGTCCATTAAGGCTAACAGTATCGTTAAAACATTTTACCGCCATCTAAAGCCGTGCTTCCTAGCTTATAAAGCTTTCGATTTCCAATATAAGGATATCGTAGGCCTTTTATCAAAAAGTGTATACCTTTTCGACCTTACTAATACTCTAATAAACCTTAATAAAAACCTACTTATATTAAATACCTATTTTTTTAACATGAGTTTAAAACTTTATCGTAACAAATTGAATGCTGGTATTGTAAATTAACAAGTATAATAGCTCAAGGTACGTATTAATTTACAAAACACGTAATACCTCACATATTTCCTTCAACTCAATGGTTGTAAGGAACTTAACGCAATAAAAAGCCGTGGCGAAGTCTACAACAAGTAATATTAACTCGTTGTCCAGGTAAAATACGTTTGCGAAAACTTCCGAATTAAAATATTAATTTTTCTTCAACGTAAACTTAAACCTTAAAGGGACTTAAGAGTATATTTTGCAATGGTAATAAAGCTGTTCGACTACTTTCAACTCTAATAAGTCTATATATTCGTAAATAATTACCTTTAAGACTTCATAAAGCCTATTAATTTCCGGGTGGTTATACCTATGATATAATTAAAGAAGTTCAGTCTCTGTCAGGTTCAATACCACTACCTTAAGCCTTTAAAAATAAAACCAAAGGTACTCCCACTGAAAGCTGAATGGATACCTTTTACCTTCCTTAACATATATTCATTTTTTTGATCCAAACATTAACGTTAACACCAAGGTTTTTTATATCTTTTAATAAAAGAAGAAATGGGATAAATGATCTCAAACTATGGAAAACGATAAAGGTAATAACAGTTTTAACCGTCTTCAATACTAGTAAAGTTAACTCTTTTCGAAGGTTAAAGCCAACCTTATCTGAGTTAACATCCGTGTATTTAAGTTCTGTAGCAATATTAATATCTCTTCGTAAAGCAATATATTACGAATAGCCTCCTGTTATATACCCTATCGCCCTCGTATCCAGTATAATCCTTCCAAAGACTTATTTTGCGCAACGGTTTCAAATAGTTTTTTTTTTTTTTCAAAAAAAATAGGACCCTAGTTTTAATCGTTAAATCGGCGGTAGGGGTCTTGAAATGTAAGGCGATACAAAAAGGCGTAGTTGGCTAGTTATTACATTATTTTAGAGCTAGTTCCGGTCCTAGTACCAGTATCTTCGTGGTAGTCGATAGCCTTGAGCTTTTTTCTTCTTTGTTTTTACTTCTTTTAAACTATATAACTCATTTGATGTAGTGCCAGTTAAAGGTAAAGTGGAATTACGTATAATACATTAATTGTTTCATTTTACCTTCGGCTTTAGTATGGTATATTAACCAATAACCAATGGGGTAATCCGTCGGGTCAAGGCATATAAAATAAAAAGTAACAGAATATTAGGAGTGGCGCGAAATAGTAGGCTGAAATAGAGGTACAAATCGTGAATCGGCGCGGATAACGGAAAGTAAACCGCTTTAAAATTAGCGGAAGTAATGTGTTAAGTTACTAAAGTCGTAGAACTTTTCCAGTCATATTAACAAATAAAGTACTTATCGTTATAAGGGTTTCCAACGCTTCATTGGGTATAGCTTTAGTTATCGCATTTATTGGGTTCAATTTACCATTAATATATCTTATTTATTAGATTCTATGACGTTGGAATAATTCGCGTAATACCATAATATCAATTATCAATCATTTTTTATTTATAATACCTTACTTAACTAGGTAATTATAAAGCGAATAAAAGTTAATGTCAACGAAAAAACGGATAAGGCGTAAACTAAAGTTGAAAATAATTATTCAGACAGTTATAGTTATAATAATACACGAATAGAGACCTTGAAATATACTATAGATTTTTAAAGTTAAAACGCTTTTCATAATAATTTTACACTTGGTGAAGCATTAATAAATAATGGTTTTACGAAGCATAAAGCCTTTTTGGGCCAGTATTTCGTTCCCGAAAACTAGGACGAGCTTTAACTGTAAATTGGTGTCGTTATTATTAGCGAAAAAGCTGTTAGTAAAAACAAATAGTTTTGTAATACGTATATTTAACGACATAAACTGTAAACCAAGTTTTAAATTGTGTATTCGTTATAAAAGACGCTTATTAATCGCTTTATATACATTTTCCGTCAGGGCGGTTTTGTATTACGCGGCGACTGAAAAGTCAAATGTTACCTTAGTTATATTATAAAAGCAACCCTAACGCTACGTACGCGTGAGCATCTTTATTCGTCGGCCCTTTTTACGCTCTCTATAACTACAAGGGTAAAATTAACTAGTTTCCCCTTTTAAGTTAAGCCTAAAACACCGTCCTAGAAAGTAATAGTGGCGTTATTAAAATCGATTATATGGTCCTTCGTTAAGTACGTCTCAGGTTTCGCTTTTCAGCCGGCCTCCTCAAGTTTCCTCTCCTTAGATATGGAAAACTAGGCGTTATATAACGTTAGAATATCGTCCGTTTAAATACACGATAATGTAAAGCCTATCGAACGGGCTGTTAATACTAATAAACACGAGTCGAATGTAGAGCTGATTATTTCGAGCTATTTGTTATAGTGACTTTGTTAGGTGTTATACTAGTAAACAACGGCTTTAATTAAACTATAAAGTAATTTTATAATACGTAAGATCGTTTCGGGCAGGTAATAATTCCTAAGATCTTTTAGCATATCTGCGTAAATTCGTTGTTCAACCCGTTTTAAAATGAAGTTAATGCCTATATTATTTTTCGGAATTAGACATATGGATAATACAGTATGTTAATTATAGCTGCGAATACAAAATTCAAGCGGTGGCTAACTTATTGTAATATAGGAGATTAGGTTATAATATTCTTTTTACCTTCATCGTTATATTATTTAACAATGAGGCGGGTTTTTTTCGTAGAATTTACTGGTTTTATCCTTTAACTTGAAAACGAAAAGGGTTAGAATTTTTTTGTTAGGGCTGTAATTGGTTGGGTCGAATCGTTGAAAACGAAAATCGCATTAGTCGATTAAGGCTAAGATTTTTACTTAGATAAATCATTCGAACGTGGTACCCAGGGTAATAATAATGCCTTTTTAACGGAGTTTTAGGCGTGATTCGCGGTTTGTTATTTACTTTTACGTGATAAAAGCGTTTGTAATAAAGTTTTTAGAGCGTTTTTGTTTTGTTTTTAGAACCAAAATAACGCTCTCGACGGCGAGATTATAGTAGGATTAGTATAAACGGGCCGCTTTTATCTGTCGAAAGCGAGCCGAATACGTAATTCGGGGGGTAGGTTGTATTTAGGAGCGGTTTGGATTCGTCATCCTAAGAGGTACCTTATTAGCGATTTTATTAGTTTTACGATTTCAGGTCGCTCCTTTTCATCTTTCTTTTATATTTCCGTATCATTATTCAACGAAACTAACTTATACTATTTAGCAAACTAAAAAAATACATTATGACCTTCAAATCTATTAATCCTTCAAGGATCAGTTTATTCATCCTTTGTTTTCCAAATTGAAACTTCGGATTATAATAATAGGTCTAGAACGCCGGTTTCACGTAGGCTATTACTTATAGCTAAGGATTTAAATACGTCGTTCTTATCACGTAAGAAACGTAATGCTGACGTGGCCATTACTAGAGAATTCGCCCTTTACACTGTAGATAATGATGGTACGAAGTCTATAAAATTCCTTGGGTAAACACTAAAAACAAAGAAAGTAGGGATAAGTCCACTTGAGTTTAAGGTGTTATTAATGGTGTTAAAAGCTATTTAAAGGATAGATTTCTAAAAACTAATACCCTTGAATTCCTTCAACAACACCGTATACGTTTTTTTCAACGGTTCGTAATACTGTTTACATTTTTTAATACCCTATAGTGTACTTACTAGGATTTTTTTATACTTGTTACCGGTTATCCAAACTTTAATAAGTCACTCGATAAAATCGAAAGCCGTGTTAACATCGTATGCAATCTAGTTCAGGGGCCCTAAGTAAACTTTAAAGTAATAGTTAACCAAAACGTTGAATAGTTTATAATGAAAGCATTCCGTGTATATTTGGCGACTAAAAATAATCTTATCGAATCGATGGCGTAAATGACCAGTTACTGTCTAAATATATAATATTTATAATTACTTCGTAGTTAAAGTCCATAGCGTTTTAAATACGAGACCTAAATCGTCATAAGGCCTATAAGTATAGTTAACACTTATAGCAAAACTTTTCGATAATTTTAAATACAGTTTCTCTTACATCCATGTAGTTTACAGCAATAAGCAGGCGTAACAGGCGTTTTACGGCCGGGTATCCGAATTGTTGGTATAAAATCCGTAATTCCGGCTATATTGAGTAAATAACCCCAATTATACGTATTTCGGGGAAAAACTATAAATAGTCGAATTTAAGATGACACGGTATGAATAATTTATTCGAAAAATAGATAAGTTAATTAGTCATATTCTGAACTTTAATTCGTAGCTCATTTATATGAGCTAATAAAAGCAAAAATAGTATTTTATAGTCTATTACGTAAAACTTAACCGGTTTGAAACGCGTATTTATAACGATCATTCTGAACGACAACACTTTAACTTTACTAAATAGGACCTTTCAGTATTCTCCTATTTGGTTTAATTAAAACTTCGAAAACCTCGTCGTAAACGTTTCGAATTATCGCTTTTAGGCTGTTAATATTTCGGCTACATTAGTATTAAGTATAATACACTAAAACTGGTTACCGTATCTGTTAAAAACGTGAATTATAACGCTATATAGGCATCGAACATTCTGTTCACGTATTACAGGCTCACAATATATATAAAAGAGTCGTTTTACAAGCGGATAAAAATACTTTGAGCGGTTTTATCGTCCTAAGATAAAAGGTAAATATTATTGCTATTAAGGTTTTCTTTTCTAGATATGTATTCGTATAAGTAGATGTCGAATTTATTATCTATACCTTCTTATTCGGCTATGTATACCGTAAAGTTGGCTTTTGTCCAGCACTCAAATATACAATCGGCCTAAAACTGTCGTTTGATTCGAATTTGTTCGTAAGCGAGGTGGTTAGTAAATTAGTAGCCGATTTTACCGCATACAATATACTGCTTTTTCAAACTCATAGGGGCTCGTACCACTTTTCACAGGTATTATTATAATTGCGGTAGGTTTTGCCTATTTCCAAACTATCGTCCCTATCCCCTATTAATAAGGTTTCATCCTTAATACTTATACTTAAGGTATTCGTTTTATTTTAGGTAGACTTTAAATTTTAGATACAAAATATAGTAAATCGTTTCGATGAGGTCTGTTTTGGTAATTTAGCTCTAGCCTTTAGTTTTATCGGCTATCAATACTAATTATAAGCTCGCCTTCCAGCGTATATTGATCTTAACTGATGTTTCAAGGCTTTTAAGTTTTTTTTTGATTTAAAAGTATAAGGTCGAAATTCAGGTTTTTGCGATGAATTTTTCTTACTATTTAAATAAACAATTTATGCCCCTTATATTTCGGTTTAAGGGCTGCCTAAAACTTTCGAAACTTAGCTAACAAGGTGGTAAAAATTTTCTATAGGTTATTATCAACGTTTTTCTGTTAGGTTTCTACGGATTCCCAGGTAATGCCGGTCTAATCCCTATCGTAAAATTCGAAGTTAATCTATATATCGAAACAGAATTTCAGGCGGTTATAATATTTAGCGAATATATCTACATAAATACGGTGGTATATATACTATTCCTTAAATTACCCGAAAAGTATATCGAGTAGGATAATAGAAAATTAAAATAGGTTAATATTTGATATTTTTTATATATCAAGTATAATACGTATATTATTATTAAATACGTCGTATGGCTTACCGTTATAGTTTTCATCCCCATTACAAAGCCTAGCAAAATTAATTAGCTTTGTAAAGTCGTTCCTATTAGTGGGGAAGCGGTGCGGTTAAAAGTTATGGTAGAGATCATAGTTTTCGGGTATTGGTCTATAGGATACGTATTAAGGTTTTAAGCCGCTCTTCGTTTCCTGAAGCGGGCTATTTTATGTGTCTCGACCGTTCCAACTATATGATTGAACGGTTTGTTCTCGGTATTTCGGCCGATATTTCTATGGCCAAACGGTCTATTTCTGGTATTCAGGAAGTGGTTTGGTATTTGGTTTTATTTCATAGTATGTAGCGGTATAGGGGTATATTATACCTATATGATAATTAAGAACTATAGTCGTTTTTCTTCCTCGGGGCCTCTATTCTTAACTTAAGGTACAGGCAAAATACTAAGCTTTCCTACGCCCCATCCTCGCCGTTTTATCAACTTTCTCTTATATTCCGTCAGGTAATATACTTTAATAAATTCCATTTAATAAAAATCTTCATTTTACTAATCTGGTAAGTTAATAAGTTACATCATTTCAAATACGGCTTTTGTAAGGTGGCTATTCCTACACCCTAAGGTATTAATGCTTTTAATTCGTAGCTGAATTCGTAAGGCTTTGGCAAAGGATAGGATTATTATTTGCCACGTACCTAACTTCCAATTCGAAACACTTTTACGGAAATTATTTATTAAGTCAGATCCTTAAGCCTTTTCTGACTAATAGCAAAATATAACGTATAAAATGTATATATTTACTGTATCGGGGTTTATTTCCTTAACTGCTATATCGATAGTGTTATCTCCAAGGCTGAAATCGATGTCGTACATCATAGCCTTCCTAATTTCCATATATTCGACCAGAACGTCGAAGTAAGCGCTAACCTCCTCTGGTGTCGTTAGTATTAGGACTATAGCTGTAAGTGTTTTAGGGTGGTTGGATATAGTGATTCCTATATGTACTTGGTATGCTGGAGCGGCGCAAGTTGGTGATTTTAGGTTGTAATTGATTGCTAAAGAAGTGCAAGTTGGTGATTTCACGCTGTGGTTGGATTTGGGTGTGTTAAGATTTCAAAGTTCAAGATGGTTCGTTCCCCAAATTGCAACAAAAAAATAAATAAGATAATAAAAGTGGTGGGAATAAGGCTTACTATTTACTAGTGCAAATAAATTTCAAAAAATACGCAAATAAAACGTGACCTTCAACTAGTCGGATGTTTCAAATTAATTTTGTTAGCGCTTGGTAACACTACGTTAACCAAGTGGCTTTGAAAACTTAAAAGTTACAAGTACTCAACTTAGCATATATAGAGTGAACGTGTGCAAAATTAAAATACATAGAAGGATGTAGGAAAGTGGGTAGGGTAAAGGGAGTGTGATTGTGTAATCCGGTATTTGGTGATCGATCCGGATTGGCGTGTCGTAACCTCTTTTTGTGGAATAAGCGGTTTGGTTGCTTTGTGCGTGACCGCTTTTGCTAAAGCGATAGGTTTGGATGGCGTGTTCGTAACCGCTTTTGGATTAAACGAGCGATTTGGATGCTTCATTCGTGACTACTCCTGTGTTTTGCGAGTGATGTGGATTTTCAAAAATCGGACGAGTCCTAACGAAGGGTTCCGAAACTTGGTGGTTTTGACTTGCGTGGCCTGTTATGTTATAGGACGCTTTTCAAAAAGTGCCCGAGTACGTCAAAGCGCCAAACAAGGGTTGATAATAACGTAACGGAGCTTTTAGTAGATAAAACGCCAAATAAGGGTTGATGGTATCATATTAAAGTTATCCTTTCTAAAGTTACTTCGTATTTACAGTCTTTGTATACGTCGATGTGTAATTTTTGTAATAACGAAGTGTTAAAGTATAACCTGTTAAGACAATTATAACATCCCGCTATTAGTATTTAACATATATATATCTCTTTTTTCCTAGGCTATCTATGGTAGACTCGGTCGGCTACTAATTAGTATCGATAGGGTCTAAATATTTATTTACGTAAAGATTTAAATAAAAGATTAATAGTTCAATTGGTATATTTTTAGTATAAAAGTAAGATAATCATAGTTAAAAAAAGAATTTAGAGGCGCACACCACTAGTAGAGGCTTATAAGCCCTTCACTCAGATCGTACCACTCTAGAATACCTCTTCTAAACCGCTCCACGCATTGCCGTCGGTCTAGAATAGCCATTCCAGACCGCTCCATGCATGATGCACTTTGCGTCTTGAAAGAGTGCAGCCTGCAGCGTGATACGTTACTATGCACTCTGCAGGAGTGCACCCTACAATATAGTGCACTGTCACTTAGCCTATGTATACTATCTATGAGGGTATATAGTAATATCTACACGTACCGTCAACCAATATAATACGAATAAAAAGGGTTTTCTTCCTAGTGACTAAATTTTGGAACTTAAAGGTATATATTAGTCGAGTCGAAAACTCGAGTAATTAAGGTTGCCAACAAGGAACGTAATTGGCCAAAAAAACCTTTACAAGTGGTATCAAGACACTAAAAGGCGTATTTAAATTTTTTTGTAACCCGTAACTACTTGTTGAACCTACTGGCATAAAGTACCTTCGTTAGCTTCTACGTTACCCATTACTTGTTAACAAAAGCATTTGCCTATCAAATATCCAATTAAGGTGGTCCATTTTACTTTCTAACTCTTTTTTATGATCTAATATGTAAAAGAAATTTAATAATATTTTAATCGGTATAATATTGGGCATAATCTGTCAGGTATCAAAGGTAGTTAACCTCGGTTTAACCGGTAATTGTACTTGGAAATAACGAGTAAAATCCTGGTAGTTAAACTCTTATATGATGGCAAATATTGAAAGATAGGCGTAATTTAACTTTGAGAGGTTATACAGCTTACCGTTATACTTCTATTTCCCTCTCTAGATCTTAACGGACATAGTAATTGCCGTGTTATCCGTACCCACTATAGGAATTCGTTGAAAGGGAAGAGTGATGTACTAGTTGTAAGGGCCTTTTATATCCCTCAGCTGGGGAAAAAACTAAGGTTGTTATTATTGGTATGTAGGATAATTACTTTTGGCTAAATTTGGAGGGGAAAAGCCAGTAGTTATACCTATAATAGGCTCTCGCGTGAAACCGGTCCTTTTCTAATTTGGCTGATAAAACTAAACGTGCTGACAAGTTTAGGGGAAATGAGCTTAAGGGTTTTCGTCGCAGGAGACTTATTAATAATTCTGTTAGTATTAAAGCGTCCGTCAAGGTTCGTATTTAATTAATTAGTGGATTTAAGGGCTTGTTTAGTATAGGTTAACTGATTTCTTACGTTAACTCATCAGAGCCTAGGAAGGTCCTTACGAACGTATATATAGGCGTTAAGGGTTACTGTCGCCAGCAATCTCTTTAACTTTGGTTAAGGTTTGTTAGAGGCCTTTGTCCGTATCATATTGGTTAAGTAGGTTAGTCAAATTACCTTCCTTTCATTTATTCGTAAAGAGTTCAACTCCTCGATTGAACAGGTTGAGCTTTAATCTCATCTTTTCCTGCTTTTCGGCCTTTTTCCAAATATTGAGACGCTAGTCCTAAAACCATTTTTGAAAGTTATCGTGAGCTATAAATATACAGTTGGTTTTGATAGTGTTTGTGTCGAAAATAAATTAGCAGATTACGTTGATTAAGTGCTTTAGGGTAAAGTCTTTAGTTGCTTCGGTGTACTAAAACTATTTTTTGTAATGCTTTTCGATGATATTTCCTAAGGCAATGATTGCCTTCTTGTTAACGCGATTTGTAACGGTATCGATTCAATTTCGTTTTAAATACATCGTAACGATCTGACTGGTGTAAAGCTTATTGGTAGATTTGACGATCTGAGGGCATAGGGACATGGCGATTTGGGGTGTGTGGATTTGGCAATCTAGGATGTGTAGACTTGATGATTTCACGTGAAGTTGTGCGATGTAGCTCTCTCAGCGCGATTTGGTGTTTTCGCTCGTAGCAGCGATCTTAACGATTAAATTTATGTAAAGAGAGAAAAAGGAGTAATTTAAGGTGGTAAGTCGTAGGTTTTCCGTCAAATTTGGTGTAGGTTAAAGGTCGTAAAACTTGGTTGTTTTTACGATTTTCAGTAGTAATACCTGTAGTAACAGCCGTAATAGTATTAACTTAACCGTTTGTCAACTTTCCGGCTTGGTAATCTTTGAGACTTTTAGGCGGTTAATCTTAACGCTCTTCAAAAAAGATTAATGAAGATTTCTTAGTGTTTTTGAGTAGCGATACCGTCGTTTACTTATAGACTGCCACGAACAACTGTAAAGACTATAAGTCTTCCCTACTAGCAGCCGCGAATAATTGCACAGTGTATAGGAGCCCATCGAAAAAAACCTTTCCTCTGCCTTACCTAAAAAGAACAAAGTATAATCGGAAAACAACTTTTTCTTTTACTTAGCCAATCTGTGTTTAACCTAATAAATAGTGATCAGTGTTGGTAGGCCTTTATCGTTGCAACGTAGTCGATTCGAATCATTGTAGTCGAAGTAACTGGTGCTGCGTTTATATTATTGATTGGTGAGTAAGTTCTAAGTTTGGTAGACCGCTAATTAGTCTGCACACCAATTTATATGGCCAAACTCTTTGGCATGTCCCCCACCTTAAAGTGGGCAACTACTACATTTCACTTGCAGTACAGTCCCACAAATCATAGTCAATTTACAATATGTATAGTAAACTTTACTTACAGTAAAGTTGACTTAAGTATACTGCATTAGACTGTTATTCCAACATTCCGCGTATTTTTATATTTAAGTATGATCGTTGTAAAACCTAATATTAAAATACGAAATAATTGGAATCGCTATAGTATCCAATTATCAATATTTAACTCAAGTTAGTCTCTTTCTCTCTAAGCTATTTATAGTCAACCGAATCAGCTATTAATCAGTATCAGTAAACTTTCTGTATACGTTAATGTAGAGAGTAGTAAATTTAATAGTATTAATGATTAATAGTCAAGATTAGAGGGATAAGCGGCATCCAGAGAGTATACGCCTTAAGTGAGAGTTTATAAGCTTTTATCCGGAAAGTAACACTTTATCATATACTCTTCTAACATTCTTCCTAGGATGTGGCACGCTATTATGCACCCTGTAAGAGTGCATTTTGCAGCGGGACACGTTATCTTGCACTATGCAAGAGTATCTCCTGCATCGTGACAGCTTACTAGCTATAGGGATATAGAATCATATCTATATAAACCTTTCTATCAACCGGTTAAATGATTTGGTATTAAGTTAAAATTTTTGATATGAAAACTTACGATATTACGTAAATTAAATAAGAATTGGATGTTTTTCGATATAAAATAGATTAATTTGATATCATTTATTTATAATTGTAAGGCTGTATAACATGCATTATAAAACGTTATAATACTCACGGTAATAACCGCGGTAATAAAGATCCTAACACCTTTATAATAATACTTCGAATATACTAGTACGATCCGAATGCGATTGAAATTGCTATTGCCCGGTTTACGAGTTTAAAATCAAAGGATCATAAACTGTTTTATCTGGACTGTACTATAAGTAATATTCACTTAATTACATCACATTTGACTGATATTTAAACATTCACCACTTGATATAAATTAATACTGGCCTAAAAGGAATCTCTAGATACCTTGTATCAATATTAATAGGTTTTTACATAGATATACCAACGTCTAATCCGGCTATTATTCCGTAAACGTTTAAAATTAACAAGGCTTGAGCAATTCTTTTACACTTAACAAAAGTTAAATAAATCACGTTTCTAGTAATTTTAATCTAATCTTCCTTTAAGTTATCCTCATTTACGATCGTTATGAAGATTTCGATCTATACCAATAAATTATAGTTTTTTATAAAGGAGTTTTCGGTAAAAATCATTCATTTTACTTTCGATAACTTAATTGAACCCTAATAAATCTCCTGGTTCAAATTATTTATTATTCGTTAATTACCATTTCATTTAACCAGTTTAAGATTTCATTAGTTGAATTTTACGTTTACATCGTGATCAAAAGATTATAAAAAGCTTGTGTTTGGCATAAAATTACTATTTAGTTGCCTCAGGCGCATTAATTCAGATGCTTTTAAACTCTAACCACGTAAATTTAATTAATTCTAGTCCAACAAACGCCTTAACCCTTGTAATGAAAATGAAAGTAAATATTAATATTAATAACACCATGTATATGGACTAAAGATCTATTAAAGTCTAAATGTTGGCTCTCTACAAATGTTGCGACCAGATTACAATTTCAAAACTTTAAATTCTTAATCTCCTCCTATTCCAATATCACAAATCTGATAGTTTTAATGAAACAGGAATACTTAGTTTAAATACCTACCAAGCCGAAAACTTGTAGCTAAAGGAATCACTAAGAAAAAACTGATTTTTTAAGTTGTTAGTGATTATATAAAGATTTGGTTTTTTTTTATTCATATATCATTAAGCGATTAGGCGTAACCTTTCGTACGGCCGCCACGTTCTCTTACATTAAACCTCCTGTATAATCCTACAGTTTAAAATCATGACATTTAGGTTTTAAAGGTTAAAATCGCGTTTAAATATAAATTATACGACTCCTCGAATAAGAAATTCATCAATCTCAATCCTATGTCTCTATTCAAAAGGCCTACTGGAGTTCTTAATAATTTCTTATACCTGTAACTCAATAGCCATGTTTTGGTTATCCTATTCTTGCCTACTAACTCAAGCAGTATTATAGATTCGACATGTTATATATTTCTTTTTTTAATATTTCTTTCCTTTAGTAATAGGTCTCGTTATCAATGTTTCATTCGCTTATTGAGTACGGGAGGGTGAGGGTTGAGCTAGGAAATTCGTTTAGTTTAACGATATTCATTATTAACGTTATTGTTACCATTAGTCGCTATAATATAGGGTTTGACCTAAGCTGTATAAAACATCGAAGGACTGTTAATAGTTTCAAATATTATCTTACTATTAGCGATACTTATGAATTTAAATGAATTATCTCATCTGTCTATCTCTCATCATACGACGAATTTACTTGATAAAAAAAAAAAAACAAGTCAATATTAGTAGGAAAACTTACCGTGTTAAGGGTATTATTAACTCAACAACGTACCAATTTCTTTCGAGGTGCCTTTAAGCCTTTACCATATACCATAGCCCTTTCCAGGTATTTGATAATAGCGGAAATTTTCTTATCAAACGAGGATATGCTTTAAACACAACCAACTTTAGTAACAAGCTATTAAGGCCCTCATTATTAGTTATGCCTTTTATTCTCTTCCAATCCCTCAATGGGCCTTACTAAAAACCTGTTTACACTGGGTCTCTATTATCTTGGCATTCGCCTAGAACTTTACTGCTGTAAAGTTAGTAATTATATGGTAGACGACGATGTTTGATATACTAAAGTACGTGTTAATTTATAATATCCCCAACGTTTCCTACGTATTCGTTGCCGATACCGACTTAAGAAATTCGATAGAATGAAACAAGGTTGCGGAATTAATAACGTAGAAACCAGGCTTGTTTCTAAATAACACACATGAACCAAAATCTCGCAATCGAAATTTCAATCTTTTCTTAATATAAATTTAAATCTTCGAAAGGTTTACGCATACCCTTTTAATAGTAGTCAAGCTTTCTAATAGTCTTTAGGGAAAATTAATGCATATCATTATGCCTTGCTAACTTAGGTACTTTAAACAGCTTATTGACAGTAAAGTGATTAAAACGCCTTTAAAACGAAAATTTATCCAACTCTGTTAAATTTAACACCATTGTTTTCATGCCTTAAAGTTAAAATCACGGACCTCTAATGAAAAACGAAAGTAAAACGCCGGCCATTTTTAACTAATTAGAAAACGTTAACTTTAATGTGGACGTCAAAAATATTTATATCTTCAATGAAAAAAAGGAATATTGTGAGGATTTTCATGATGTAAAACGTAATTATGCCAATAATAATGAAAATATTCGTCGTTTCTACATAGAATAATTGTTTTCTAAGGCGGAAGTTAACTTTTCCTTCAATCATAATTTTACGATCAATTTCTGTAATAATAGTACTTTCGTTTTGTAATGCCAAGTACTACAAATCGCCTCTTTTTAAGTAACTTAATACCCATATTTCTGACATAATACCTTCAAACGTGTAATCCCCGTAACGATCGTAAATATTAAAAGTATAAAATGGGTTAAATACTTGGTTCGAGCTAATATAAAGGTACTAGCTACTTGAACGGCACAGAAAAACGTGGTACACTAGTTACTACAACGCGTTCAAAGTAATTTCTTCACGCCACGTAACTTATTTCGGCATATTGTCAAAGTTAACTAACTCTTTACCCTCATAGCCTACAATATAGTTGAAGAGATCCTACTAGAAAGCAAAACCATATTAGATATAATATATTTTCTGTTATCTTTAGTGCTCGACTCCATAGTGGCTAATGAACCACTAACCGTATTTTCATAAATTCTACACCAGTTATTATTTATGGACGATAATTTTCACAATTATCAAATCCGCTTAAGTTGTTACTTCGTTTCTGAAGTCAATATATCTCGAAGATTTAATACAATAACCTACAACCAAATATTATGTGCTGAAAGATTCCGTATCACCAATTAATTTAATGTATTATCGTATAATATTCTTCATTCCAATCACGAAAATTAAGAACTCAGGTAATAAATACCGATAAAATATGGTATATGAGTTATTATAGTCGTAAAAGAAAACCGTAACTGGCTAAGAAACTTTTACAGGTGGAACTGAGACGTTGTAAAGCGTATTCGAAATAGTTCACTCCCGTAATTTCTACCCGACCTACTCGTGAAATGTGGTTCTGATTGTGTAAACCTTTATATTACTTTTTGTCATATAATTAACTTGTCAATCATTTGATTAAGGATATAAATCAGAGTTTCCTCCTTTTCCTTCTTGAGTATTATCGTCGTTTATCTCGTCGTAGCCCAGTACGTATGGTATTTCGCAAAATGAACGTTGTTTTCGAAAACGCTTTTAATATTATCGTAAATCCCGTGGAAATTTCTTGATTTTGTTATGAAATTCATGTAGTAATCACTGACGTACCTTATGTGGATTTCAGGAAACAGTAAATTAAAACCGGAAAAAAAGACCTCCATTCACTTATAACTATTTTTTTTTAAAAAAAAATGTATCAGATATGTTATAAAGCTTCATATCATATTTTTCTACATCGTTACAAACCTTCTAGAAATTCGTGAAGAACTTGTAGTTAACATTAACTATTTTGATAGGTTTGGGATAAAGTTTACGATAATCGTCCCAATTGTTAATGGTATTTCCTAATATTTTCCGAATTACAATATTACGGGTAGTTTCCAGTAGCATAACTTAAGGGGTAAATTCCTTTAGTCAAACATGTAGGAGGCTCATTTATGTAAACATACTTACCATTGGAATCTTGGCCTTAAAGGAATTGACAATTTTGGGGAAAACATAAACGATTTTAAAAAAAAGGTATAAGAGGTAATGGAAACTTGGAGATTGTAAGGAAAATTTTAAGAGACTTAACTATATTACTTAATTAACAGTTTGATAACGCCGACATTAAATCTTTTTGTTTTTTTTACGGTTGCTGCTTCGTATATCTTATTACTGCCAAAGGTTTAATCCTTATTATCACATAAAGATGCTAGGCTGCCGATCAAATTAACAACTTTATTATTCTTTGCGTATGAGAAATTAGTACTAGCGTGAAGGTTAAAGGCTTATCAAGACTGAAGATTATGGAGTGATTCCTTAAAAAGTGCATAAAGGCGTTAAAAATCGTTGATACCCTATCCTTTTCCTCTTAAGTTTTAAAAATGAATATTTTAAGAGAGGGTTTCAAGTTAAACTCACTTAAAAAGAGTTTGTACCAACTTAGTTAAATTTTCATCTGGTTCGTAAATTCTTCGTCGTTCAAGTTCTGACTTCAATTTGAACTTGTCACATTTTTGTATAGTTTTCGATATATCAATAATCTAATTAAAGAAAAACATATAATACATTTTAAAGGCTCGAACGTTAAGTTCAAAATCTTTTTTTCCGCCTTTCTAGTCGAGGATTTGATGGCCAACAAAGTTAACTAGATGCATTTTAGTTAAAACTCCGTTAAGATTCATTCTCCAAAATTACTTATCGTAATATTTATTCGAAATTCTGACAGATTTGTTTACATTACGAGTCAAAATAAATCTAGGTTGATGCATATGGATTTGTTAGTGAAAGATGTAAAAGTGAAGACTTCAACGTATACTAGAATAATTTGTACCAATAGGGAGATAAGGTAATAACTTATTTTTGCGTTTATGATAATACTTCGCTGAAAAATCGCTTTTTGTCCCATAACATTTGATTACATTTCCCTCCTAATCTTAAACGAAATTTAATAAAATGTAAGGAAGAAAAAAATGATTTTTGTTAATATATATGGATGAAGATAGGTTGATCAACCGACGTGATTTACCAAAGTAAATGAATATAAACACGAAATAGAAGTAAATTTACTTTATTCACTTCATCATTTCTAATATATAATTCCCTATACATTTATTTTTTTATTTTAGTAGTAAATATAAATGATGTAAAATATTGATTCTTTCATTATATATTAAATTTTGATGAAATTTTCTCGGTTTATTCAATTTGAAGTATTTTTTAAATATTTTTTAACGAGCGTAATATCAGAATGTAACTATCGTTATATAAAGATTGAAAGGCTTAATTTATCGGAATGAATGGTCTCAAAACGGGTAATAGTATTATTATAATCTTTTCAATAAAATTCAGGCTGTTAGGTTAAAGCGTGTTATTACCATTTTACTAGATATTGAAGGATTGAAACTAGAGGATTAAAGTCGTTGTAGGCGTTATAATCCTGAATATTTTGCAAATTTATATCTTTAGATAAATTTGATGATATCATCTTTACATTGTTAAAACCTTTTGATGGTATTTTAGCATACTTTTTTAAGTATTTATTTTGATTTAAAAAGAGATATTGAGGGAAATAGATTTAATAACAGCGTGTAAAGGCCTAGAATGACTTTGATTTAATCAATTAGATCGTTGATTAAACGTAAGAATGAATTATGAAAATAGTAAAAAGTCCCGGATATTTATTATATCGTTTAACAATGGCATGATGCCTCTTTAAATTCTCACTACGAGCATATACGTGATCACCTGCGCGATAAAGAAAAAGCTCTTAATTAATCATCATTTATATATACCAAATGATATTGAAATTCATTTAATTATAAGTCTTAAATTTCATTCTACTTCAATAAAATCTTTTCAAAATGTGATTTATATTGAAACCTATTCATTTAAGTTGGAACATAAAACTAGGACGCAAGGGCTAAGAAAAATTGGTATATATACGAGAGTAAAACTTATAACTCTCAAAGAAATTTGGATAAAACAGTAGTTTTTGAAGAAAAGCATTTGAATTAAATTTTGCCACCCACAACTATTTCATTGATATTTTTAGACGTAATGAACAAAATGATGAAAATACTACTCCTTAAAAACATTCTCGTATGTTGTCCGATTATTAATATGAAAATGGTACGTAAAAACATTTAAATGTTATTTACAAGCGTTCATACAGATGTTTCGACAATATAGAAAGGAATTAAATTCCATAACCAAAACAATGATGATATCAGGGTATCTGTAGAGATAATGAAACATAAGCACCAACATACCATTTAACTCTTCCACCAGAAAACTTGCATATGGATAAGGTAACGTATCATAGTAGAACGATAGACTTCGGAAATGATATATGAAAAAAAATCGTGTTCACTACATATAGAACGATAATAATGTAACTTAATTCATAAATGTATTGAACTAAATATGGAAAAATACAAACAACAATTAAATTAAATAAAGTGGAACAAAAAATTGGTTTTCCATGAGAATAGACATATTAAATAAATACGGAAACCTTGATGTCTTACACATCCATAGGATCGAATAGGTACTTTGAAACTTTTTTATTATACAGAACAAATTGAAAAATTAATAAACACGTTGTATATGCGAAGATTGGAAGGAATATTAAGAAAGATACCTAATATATGAAGAGTTGAATACTGTTATTTGGCGGGGTTATTCTACAAACCGAACGGTATTATAGAATATTCGAAAAAAAAATATATATATAATGACATTAATACGTCAAATATCTTTCTCTGCTATTCAAAAAATATTAGAAGTATAATTTATTTTGGTTTTGATGAAAATAACGATATGAAAGGATTTTGAATTATTTTGCACTCAGTAAATGAACTAAGAATTTTAAAAATTGTTGTTGCAAAAGAGGCATTGATTTAAATCAATACTCATTTGGCCAATGGGTTTGAAAGTGAATTATAGTACGGCGATTCAATACCAACGTAAATTTCGGAATTTCTCAGGTGCCATATCATTGTTAAATTATTTAATAAATATTATTAGTTCACTGGAATTATCAAAAAGGGTTTAAAATATGTGGGTTTACCGCTATCTATTTTTTAAGTCAACTTTCACGTTTTGAAGTTAGTTTCGCAAAAAGGAGTTGAATATTTTAGATAAAGATAAAATAGATTGGTTTGGCAGTAATTTGAGTACCATTCTGAAACATAATTTATCATTTATTCGTACATTTGCTTTGGTTACTCCTCTCTATGTTTAAAAAGTGTAATTGAAACGGAAAACATGGTAGAAAAACTCAAGGTAGGAGCACCAGATTTTTGACAAGTTAAAAAAAAAGGGTTTGTAAATAACGGTTGTGATAGATTAGCAAATAGGTTTGACTATTCGGGTAAGTTTAAAGGCTAAAATTGGATAAAATTATTAAATGAGTGTTCCGATTTTTAATTGATGTAAAATTAATTTTAATGCTTGGATAAATTTATATCATCGTAACGAAGTGAATAATTGTACCGTGAAAAAAAAAGATAATAATCATTATATTAACTGTTCGAATAGCAGTAAAATGCAGTATAGAAAAGTCAAATTTACTTACTGTATAGTTGATTGTACGTACTGCAAATTGACTGTAGTTTGTGGGATTTGAATACACTGCATTGCAAGTGTAGTGCAGTAGGTGCCCACTTAAAATTAGGGCCCAGGACGAAGCGTTTAGCCATACAAATTAGTGTGAAAATCGGCTAGGGGTCTGCGAAAATTAGAACTTACCACGTCTATCAATCAACCAATTTCATTGCAACACCAGTTACTTCAAATACAGTGATTCGAATCAACTACGTTGTAACGATAAACATTTACCAATATTAATTTCATGTTTATTAGCTTAATCACAGATTCTCTAAGTAAAAGAAGAAGTTTTTTTTTTTGGTTGTTAATCTTTCTTTAGGTAAGGTAGAAGAAAGATATTTGTGAAGACCCTTTATATGTTGTACTAGTTTTCGCTACTACAAATAGTGAAGGTTTTTGGATTTTGTTAGTTTTATCGGCAATTTAGAAGTAAACGATGGTATGGTAATTGAAAACACCAAAAAACTTCATTGATCCTTTTTAAAGGCTTTAAGATTAATCGTTAAAAGTCTTAGGTTAGCAAGTTAGTAAAATGCCTTAGTTAGTATGATTACGGTTATTACTATTGTAAATTTCAAATCCTAAAAACGAATAAATTTTTTAACTTTTAATTTACTTTTACTTCGACAGCAAACCTACGAACTACTACTTTACACCACTTATTTACATTATATATTCGCAACTTTTGCTAAGATAGATTTATAATACATCGGAATTGATAACGTTACCAACCCCAACCAAAAAAAGGAAATTGAAAACCTCGGTGCCATTTTTAAAAAGAAATACAATAAAAACCTATAGTTTATGGACGTCAACGAAGATTTAACCTTAAAATACCTTACCAAAGCAATTAGGCGTTCTATTCTCGATATAAATAATACTGGAAACGTTTGAAAACCTTTAGTATTCGACAACTTTAAAAAATTGTTCGTAGACTATACTTTGAGCATATAGATAAGCGCAGATAAATAAACGAAAACAAGGGCGAAGGTTAAATTTTACAACCGAAGTATTAATCTCACCACGAAAATGGGGAAAAATGTAGTCTAGCATGTACTCTTTACGGATACTCCACAGATAAAGACCTTTAATAAATCAAGGTTAAGGGTAAATTTATTATTAGCGATAGTATTCCTTAACGCTATTATGCACGTTCATAAGGACCTACCCAAGCCTAAATAAGTTTCTCAACCACTTTTAGGTATAACCATCGGTTTGATATTATTAATCGTCAAAAAATAATTAACCTACGTGATATAAGCTATTAAGTTTATTATTCAATTAAGAAAAAACCTTGAAGTAACCCTTAACATTAAAAGTATTATAATTAGGACTCCGGCAGTAAAAGATTTTAAGCTACTTTCCCCTAAAATCATTTATATATTTAATTTCATTATTCGAACAAAAGAAAAATTGGTTTTATGTGCGAACCTCTCATAGGTGTAATTACTGGCATTTTCCCTTTAAATTTAATAAAGAATAACTATCCTATTAATTGATACTAACTCTAATATTAGGTAAGGAATTAAAAGAATCCTTACTACAAATAAATAACACTAACCTTTTGATAAGTTACTATAGTAGATACGGATTACGCGGCAACTATTACGTTAGTTAAGATTTGGGGAGAAAATGAAAAATATAAAGGTAAGTTATATAACCTCCTCGACATCAGGTTACGCCTATATTTTGATATCTTCCGCCAAATAAAGGTTAAATTTAGGATTATTATCTTTGGTACCTAACATATTATTTCTCCTTTCGCGAATCTTACGATAATTTTAAGTGTCACTTCTAATACAATATTCATATTACCCAATATTATATTGACTTTAATATAATGAAGTCATCATATATATTAACAAATAAGAAAAGTCTGAAAAGTAATATTTCTCTTTTTGATTGAATGTTTAACGTGAAAATATTTTATTAATAAAAAATGGGAAATTTAAAGGCTAGCGAAAGGACTTTCCGCTAATAGATTCAATAACCTATTACGGGCTATAAACATTTCGAATACGCTCTTCAATGTCCTAACTTCACTTACGAAGGGTTTGTAGCCAATTAAGTTCCTTGTCAATTACCATGACAACTTGTGTCTCCAGCTTAATTGGTATATACCCTAAAGCACCCAAATCTAGTGAAAATAAAAAAAAACCTTTTATACGTATTATCTAGACCGAAAATACGAAAGTCCCGGCTAATAAGGCTAACAATAAGCCCGGACCTAGAGACGTAACCAACTTACCTACGAAAAAGATTAATCTTCTTCCTCAACGTATGTAAAATAGCTAAGCAAATTTACTATAAATACTAAGAAATATTGGACTTTCTGTAAGTGAAACTATTATTTAATACGTTATATGGCCGCCGAACGTAATTCAAGCGAAATAATATAATATATATAGTTCCCTTCTATATATAATGAGGATTATATTCAAAAAATTACCAAGTTGAAAAAAGATCAGGCTAAAAAGAAGGAAAATAAGCCTAATGTTATCGGTTAATATTAAGATACTAATACCGGCTTCAAAGTAACGTAATAACTCGCCGACCATGCCTTTTTATATTACCTAATAGGTTAAAACCCCGATCGCGGATATTATAATAAAGACACCAGCCCTTTATACCTTTTCACCATTTGATATTTCTACGCCAAATTGGTATTTTAAGGTATTATAACGGATACGTGAGAAATGAGGTACATAATAGATATTTATCTGTAATACGTCGCGATACGAAAAAATACTCATATTACTACAAAACTTAACCATAAAGATACTAGTAAAGTAAATATTAGCTAGAAGCTTAGAAAAAAGCTATTTTTTCTGGGATTGACGACGCTTAAAACTATTATTGACCCTATTATTATTTTTTATTTCAAAATGCCCTTCTTCTTTTCTTTTTTCCATAAAACTGTAAAATGCCTTGGTATAAATATGAATATTTGAATTAACAAATAAATACAAGTTGAAAGCGGAAAGGAGTTTCTACTTAGCTTTAAATAGGGGCACTTTTGGTTTTATCTTTAAAGGCTAAAAGTAGTAATGTTAAACCTGACCAAGGCAAAAATTCGTTTACTAAACTATTGGTTTAACTATCTGGTAATTAATAGGTACAATAAGGATTTAAGGCGGCTAGCTATGAAGATGTGAAGTTACCGGCACCAAAGACAATTAAACGGCTTTACTATTACCGTCAAACACACTTTTAACCCACCCTAAAGTTTAGGTTTACGTAAAAGTAAGATTGAAATATTAAGTTTAAGGTTTTCATAAACGTGTTTCATTAGGATGGTAATCTATCAATTAAAGTTATAGATTATGTTACAGCTGTATATGGTATCAATTTTTTTTTAAACTATTACGGTAAAAGCAAGGTGAATTGTATTACGTACTTTATAAATTAATACGTACTTTATGCTACTCAACATACTAATTTATGACGCAGGCACTATTCTTGTTACTATAAAATTTTAAACTAATATTAAGTCGATAGGGATTTAATATTGACTGGTCCTTATTAAATCTTATTAAAGTATTGTTAAGGTCGAAAGGTTATACGCGCTTTTACAAAGGGCCTACGATATTATTATATTAAAAATCGAAAGTTTAACAAGATGAAACACCCGGCTTTCAACAGCGGTAAAGGGCTCTATCAATATTTCAACCTTAAAAATCTTTTACCGACCTTCTTAGTATTTAGGGTTTATTTACATATAACTACAAAGTCGTGATTATCGCCAAATACACAAAAACGTGTTATAATATATAACAAAACCCTCAAGAAACTAAGGAAGTAATTGTCACGTTACTAAGTTAACAATGCCCTTAATACCAAAGACAGATTTTTAACAACGAACGTATTATCCTCCTCCATTTAAAGTAAAGTATTTACGTAATATAATCCAAGTAAATAAATTAATCCGTATCATATTTTAAATTTTATCAACCTAAATATAGTAGTTAAAACTGTTAATGACTTCGTTAATTTTTGAATTATATAGGTTAAGATATATGAAAAAAAATTCAAATCCTACAAAGATCCTAATGTCGACAACCTTTAAGTCGAATGGATTAGCTAATATAAACCTTTCAAACCTATTGTTAATGATCTAATGGAACGTCGACGGCGTGGAAAACCACCTAAAAGGAAGATACACATTGAATAAGAAGACAGCGATGGGGACTATAAGTTTGGTAAGGTATATATAACGGTGTAAATGTTTTTAAAGGGAACAATTAGCGGAAAATTTGCATTTAAACTACGTGTTAAAGTCATTGTCAATATATCAACCAAACCCTTTAAAAAAGCGACTAAGTAGAGATTAACGGCCTTTTTTTTGCGAAGTGTTAAATAATTTCTATCATCAATATAATTTGAATCCTCAAAACGTTACTATTTCAAATCGCAAATAGTCTATAAAGTTCAAGGTAAGATGACGGACCGGCCTTACAAAAAATCACGATTAATTACTCAAAGTTACGGGAATAATGGTAAAGACTAAATCCTTATCCAATTACCTGATATTGAGAGGATTTACTAACGTTTTACCGTTTTCATTATAACAAATTTAACTGTTAGTACAAATCATAAATTTATACTAAATAACCGAGATATTACATAAAGGTATACATAATCCGTCACCAATTTTCAGCGGATTATACTACGAAAACATCCGAAAAAACTAAGTGATAAGCTTTTAGTTGATGAGAAAAGGCGTTATATTAAACCTTCAAATATATTAGTCGAAGAAAGCATTCATTGTCTCTTAAATACCTGGTATACTACAAAAATAAGTTAGATATAAAAACTTGAATATTGATCCTGTGCGTGTCATTTAGAAAGAATAAAGATTTTGGTTTCATAGATATACAAACTGATAATACCCTTTTCTTCGAAAATATTGAATTTATGGCGGCGAAACAACATGTTTTCGAAGAGTCAGGCTGTAGAAAGTGTAAGCTAATTGAGGCTTAGACTAAAAGTAAATAACTTAACTTTAATAGATCGCTAATCCGTATTTATAATATGAAGGGAAAAACGGCATTTATATTAGCCTATAATAAAAAAGGCAATCACGATCCGGATTATTATTAATAAAGCTAACAAGGTGAAATTTCAAAGATACCTAAAACAAAGGGTATATACGGCTTATGTAGTTACGTTTTACCAAGCGAAAGAATCTTGCGACATTTTTATTAAGGTATAAGTAAGAGATTTATAAGACGAGAATTTTTATGAGTTCGATAAAAGAATTTAAAAATAATTATATTCCTTGAGAGGAGGAATTAACATAGATTCTATTGGAATAGTATTACATGTAATGAAGTAAGTCAGTTTTCTAGTAAGCAAAGTTGACTGTACTAGACTGCAAGTTAAGTGTATTTCTTTGTAGAGACTTACCGCATTGGATATAATCAAATGCAGTACGCTGCATTTAATTCTAGGGCACGGGCCAAGCAATTGACCATACAAATTACAGTGCAGACCGGCTAGCGGTCTGCCAAACCTAGAACAATACATCTATCATCTGACCACGCAATACTACTGTTACTTCAAAGACCAATCGAATCGAAAACGTTGCAACATCTAAGGCCTACCAACAGTTTCGGTAAATCTGATAAAGGCGAAGTTGATAATATTGACGAACGGGTTATTTACCAATAATACTAACCTTGTATCGCCAATCGGTTTTTTAAATAATGAGAGTCAACAATAAAAAGTGTTAAAAGGATGATTTACAATTATCAGAACCTTTATATAATATATGACCGTTAAATAAAAATATATAATACGAAAAGTATTAAATTTAAAGGTTTACGGAATAATAGCGGGTTTAAACATCGATATAATAATCAATGACACATTAAAGATTATTATGAAATAGCTGTCACTGCTTTCAATACTTGTAATAATATGTACTTACTTCCGAGGCCTTTATGAATACATCTTCAAGTTACATATAACTAATAAAAAACGTCTAATGATAAATTTAATAGCTTAAAAGACTAAATATAAAGCCCGGGAAATCGATCAATTTCGATAGATCAACGGCAAAAACAACTCCGTTCAAGCTATAACCAAAACTACGCCCAAAAGAGCCCTAAAGAGGTTTGTAAAAGTAGTACGCTAACTATACGAATTAAAGGCTACGTAAACCACCCGGAATGTAATGGAACCAAACGAAGTTACCCTTGAAAGTTTAAAAACAACTAAGGTAGTAATATTAATAGTAACGATGATAAAGGTAATGATAATAATAGTTTAAATTACTGGTCAATGGGACGCAAATAGAGAAATACGTAAAGCATACAAGTTTACGAAAAAAAAATTATATATAGGAGCTGAAAAACGAAGGCCTCGGAGGAGAAAAGAAAAAGAGTTATGTAAAGCCTTAATTAATATCGATTTCAGTATAAATTAATCGGAATTAACAGGTATCGGGCTTGTTGTTAGTTCAGGGATGAAGAAGGGATTTTAGAGGTTATTAATAATTGATGGTCGACTATGTTAGCGTGCAGGTACAAAATAAAAAGCCGCCAGTGTTGGAATAACAGTTAAATGCAGAGCAGTCAAGTCAACTTTACTTATAGTAAAGTTAATTGTAGGTATTGCAAATTGACTGTAGTTTGTGGGATTCGAATACACTGCATTGCAAGTGTATTGCAGTAGGTGCGCACTTTAAAGTGGGGCATAGGCTAAAGCGTTTGGCCATACAAATTAGTGTGCAGACTGGCTACCGGTCTGTCAAACTGAGAACTTACCACATCCATCAATCAACCAATTTCAATATAGCACCAGTTACTTCGACCTCAGTGATTCGAATTGACTACGTTTTAACAATAGAGGCCTACCAAAATTATTAATTATTAACCGACAAACTTCGACGTTACGTCAACTTTTTTAGTATAGGTATACGGAATACCTTATTAAGAAAGGTATGGGGAATACACTGTAAACACTAAACTTAAATATTTTCCGGTGAACGTTTTTTTAGCTATAAAGATCGTCGGCGGCTTAACGCACCGCCCGCGAAATGATATATTCAAAGAATAGCCGTTATAAACAACTTTTCCATCCCTCGCTAATTATTCAAACGTGTCCTGCCAGACTTGAACTAGGGTACAAATAAATTCTGGTTCTTTAGAATTGAAATGTTTAACACCCTATATTGTTAACTTTTGTTTACAACGACTTTTATAACTGTTACCGTCTATACTGTCGCCTTACCCGCTTAATAGAACCTTAAACATTACTTTAGATAGCTTTAATCATATACGAATTACTTTTCTAAGTACGTTACATCCTATAAATGTACTGTTTTTATACATGTTTTCAATTTGCAGCCCATAAAAAGAACGCTAGTTCGCCGAGGGAGTTGAAAAATTCATCTTCCCTAAAACCAAAGACTTTGAGCTTAGGTATATATGTTTGACGGATCTTTCCACTTTTTTAGACCGTTGTTAAATATTTGACGCGAGTAGGCGTCAAACGGGGACTGTTAAGGTCGAATATCACAAACCAGTTAAAGTTATAGTTTTCATGGACGCACTCCGGGTCTCCAAATTGTAAGGTACCTTTAATCCTTGTTTATATAGTTGATTTGAAGATCTTGTTTCCAGACCAAGATTTTTACTTACTAATTCAATTTTCAGTATAAAAACTTCGGTATTTCAGTATCTTATACATGTAACAGATTCGAAATCTTTTTGGAATAAGTAATCGGGTGTTGCCCGTTTTACGCAGCACATGAATTAACCTATACCAATACGATCCACATTTTTAGTACAGTTGAGTTTCTAGTCTAAAATGAAAACATATATAGTTAATATAAGACCCTTTGTGCATTTAATAACTACATTTAACACATTATTCAGAAATTACTATAGGTGTAAATGATATATCTTGAATTTTGTACATTTATATATCATGATAAATAAATAAGTAGTTCATTTTATAGGTTTCGTGGTGTCATTTATAAACCGCGAATTTTGAATAAGGTGGTGGATTTTGTAGAGGAAGGACTCTTTGGTTTCGAGCCTTCCTACTTTAGTTTTCGCTTATTAATCATCAGCAAGGGTTGCACCAAATTATCAATATAGTGGGTATTTTCCAATGACAGTAAATCACAAGGAAAATATCTTGACTGACTGATCCTATTGACCTAAAAAAAGATGATTACTGTAGGAATAAATCGGCGGAAAATCGAATGTAAAAATTAAACTTTACACGAATCGATTTGATATACGGGTTTCAACTTTAGAATTTAGATGCAAGAAGTATTGAAAGGTAATCAAAACCTAAGTTGATTGGGTTAAAAAACAATTCTTAATTATATTACATGTAATGAACCCCGAATATTATAGGTTTCATAATAATATTTACCACTCAAACGTTTAATGAATTTGAAAATATACGATAAAATTAAAACTTAGGGTGGAATTAGTAAACTGAAAATGAAGATGCGATTAATGAAGTTATAATTTATATGGCAACATTCTATGAAGCTAATACCAGTTATAATATACTCCTTAGGAAGAATAATATGTTATATAAAAAGATATTTATTATTTACTATAACAAGGTAAAAATGATGGTTTTTACGACTCATAATGCATTATATCAAAAACCGTTAAATGCAACGATACTTAGTGTTAATTTTTTGGCCTATTCCTTAGTTAAATACGGATATACAAAGGTGTTAATATTATCGTCTTCATCATTATAAGTTTATTAGATTGCAATCCAAAGAAATTACAAAATATGGAACTATTTACAAGTATATCAGTTGTGTACAAAATTATATTCATAATAAAATCAATATTGAGATGAGCCAGCGTTGTAAATTTGTTATTTGAAAATGAAGAAACGGCAGGAAGGGTAGTTTCAATCGAGGATATACGTAAGTGGGATACGGCTGTGTTCAATACCTTAATTTATAAGGAAATAAAGGTTATAAACTAAATTTTCGGTGCGGATGGAGCAATTTTGTTTCGCTAATTAAAGGTTTAATGATAAACGTATCAATGAGGGTTATCATTAGAGTCAGTTAGGGTTACAATGTTTTCGTGCGGAATACAGTATATAGGTAGAGACTGTGGTTGAAATTTGGGTGGCGGGGCAGTGATGGGTTCTAACAAAACTTTTTATTAATGAACGGGATATAGGACAAAGAAAAACCGTTCAATATAGTTTACCTAAATTATTTGTGGAAGATAATGCATTCCCAGATTCATTTTTGTAATATAATTATATGAATGGATTTCAATTTATAAAAACTGGCGCGGGTAAAAACCTTGGGGACTTTTGCCTCAAAACTCTGATTAATCATTGTGGTATTCAAATATGACGAATGATGGAAGCATATGAATTTATATTCAATTGAGAAAATCATATACCCCTCACCGGTTTTTTTTAATAAAATCATCGTCGATTGCACATCACATACTTTGAATTATATATTTAGTAATATAGTAAGACAGCATAGAAATACTAAACTATTAACGGTTTCTCAAATATCAACATCTAAACATTGAGTATATAAAGGTAATGGGGAAACAATTTGAATTATTTTTGACGGGAATTTTATGCATCTTCACGAAGTTAATTATAAATACACAAAAACATTACAAAGTCGTTGCCAGGATTCCCAAACTCAGGTGGAAGAAAGAAAAAAAATTATCATGAATATATTCACAATGGATGAATACAAAATTGAAATTATTAAGAAGAATTGGTGGTGAATAATGTGTTTTCTACGCAAAAAACTATGATAGAATTTTGGTAATGTGATTGGAAAAAGAGAAGGGGAATGAAAATTAACGGGCAACGACTATGTCAACAATGACGGTGATAATTTCGCAACTCTCATATATTTTAAGGAAACTAATATTGAAGTTTTAATTCCAAAAATCGAAATTTGAAACGTATATAGGAAACCCAGGAAAAACAGATTGTAAAAATGATAAAATACTTTTACCGGTAAATGAAAGTATAATAAGTTAATTAAAAATGAAGGGTTGTAAATGCGAAAGGTATCAGTTTCAAAAAAATAGTTTCTATTACAGTATTTGAAGCGAACTTGATTGGCTGTAGTCATATAATATATGCTAGTTTTGTTATGTAAAGTGACTAAAACGTTAATAGTGATAGAAAAGGTAGCTTCGGCGATTTGAGGCATATCATCTATGATAAGGGTAAATCAATAATAGGAAACGTGTAAAAAAGATGGTTTTTAGGATATTTTACGATGGACATAAGCGTGGAAAGCTATTGAACTATGTGAATAAGATTTAATAAAATAAATTCGTGACTTATGAGTTTATGAATTAGGATGGCATAATTATACAAAATTAATTTAACTGAAAATGGATTAATAAACATAATGACTGATTTATGAAACTTTAAATCGTATTGAAAGTCAATTGAGTGATTACAGGATGAAAATATCAAATCAATGTATATGTATTTGTTTTCTAAAAGGGCGAAAAAGAAGACTTAAGAGTGTACTAGCATAGTTTGTAGCAGTAGGGCCATATGTAGGTTATTCAGGTTTAGGCTCTTGATAGTTTCTGTGCTTTCGTCACCCACAACACGTTTTTCTATTGAGAATTTAAAAATTCCATATGCCTTTTATCCATTTGAATTTGAGAAGCATTAGGGTTAATGATATTTGAATTTTCACTAACAGGCTATACAATATTATATTTTGAAACATTTTTCAATTCAATCCATGTATCTTGAGGGCTGTATTTTAAAGTTTGTATCTTGAGACTTGAATTTTGAAGCCTTCATCTTGAGGCCTATATTTCGGGACTATAGTCGTTTAAATTTTGAGTTTATGTATACTTATATATTCAGAATTCATAGTCTGAAGCAATGATAATTAAAGAATATACATGGTAACAAAGGTCAAAACTTTGTATAAAGAGAAAAGTTAGTTGTAGTAGACGTACATACGGAAAATATGATTTTATAAAGTGATCAAATATATAAAATTTCATTTGACTGTACGAAATCCATGTTAGATATATAGATAGCTGTGCTTATAGAATGAAGAGAATTATTGGACATAAATAAATAACACATAACTTAGAGAACTACTATAATGAAATCAGAACTACAGAAACTAAAAACTTTAATATAAAAAGAAAAAGAAAGTCTTTACATTTGCAAAAACTACGAGGTTATTTTCGATCTTACATCAACTTTTTTGGAACGTGTGAACAGTCTACCATGTTAAGTAAGGTGAATGGATTACACTGTAAACCGTAATAGTACCCAATTTCGGGAAAAAAAAATTCAAGTTTAGTCGCTCTCAATACTATCACTTTATATGTACCCTATTTCACAACAAAATCTCGAATCTATTTTGCCACTACTTCAATCTTTTTCGTCAACCCTTCTTTTCTTATAAAGATTTTCATCGGCTTAGCACATCGCCCGCGTAACGTTATATCCAAAAAAAAAAACAGCTCTTATAAATGACGTTATATTAATGGCAAAGATTTACTCGTCTATCGTTGGTACGTTCGAAAGACTAATAGTATTGGTACTAAGCTGTAAGAGTCTACGGTATTATCTAAGCCCTTTACCGCTATTTAAAGATGTGCCTCTATATCTGTAAAGCTTCTAATTTTTAATGTAAAGATATTATACGGACATAGAAGTAATATTCATGCCTTTTAAACTTTTTAAATGTTTTAGTGGGTCTTTCCAGGAATTTATTTGTCCTAGATTCTCACTTTTTTAGTATTTTTTGAAACTCTGTCTTTATAAAATTGATATTAAGATCGTGGACGATGATATCAAATGGGCTTAAGTACGTGTCAATCCATAGCATCTTTAGCTTTTCCCACGTATCTTTTACTAATCAGGATTTTAGAAACTTGGCTTTATGGAACAAAGTTATGAAGTTAATAATGTGAGAAATAGGCTTCTTATCCAAATGAAATATATTCATAAAAACCTTATAATCAAAGTTCTTATCTTTTTTTCGTAAAGACTTAAATTTTCGAAGGGCTTAGGTATATGTTTGGTAGTGGTAATGAAGCTTTTCGATGGATTTTAGAGTAGAGTATTCCAAAATTTATGTCTTTATGACTTTAGGACTTTATATATATTGTAGAAAATTGAGGGGTTGAAGCGTTGTTGTAATTAAAGTATTTCGAACTTTGTCAGGTTTAATACCGTTAACTATAGGTTTTGTAGATAAAACTGTAGGAACCCTTCTTTAAAGGCGAAGAAAAACCTTTGAATATTTTTAACCAACTTATTGAAGTTAATATCAACCTTAACGCTGAGGGTTTTTATATTCTTCATGTGAAGAAGAAAATGGGTAGGATGTTTAAGGATATAAATTGAAATTGATTTAATAATGGTTTAAATTACCGTTATCCCTAGTAACGATCATGGTTTGACTAAGTCTAAGCTAACATTAACTTTGCCAGCATCTTGACGATTCGTTTCAGTAGCTGTAGTACTTTACTTTTGTAATTTTTCATATTAAAAATAGCTTTGTATTAAGTATCTTGCTGCCCCTTTATTTTCCGTATTATCTTAAACATTTAATCCGCGTAAAGATCGCGAAAGTTTCATTTATATAAGAGGTTACGGGCTTAGTCAAGGTAAATGTAGGGGTTTTCACCGCCTAAAAGGTATAGAAAGGCGTGGTTGGCTGATTACTAAGCCGCGCTAAAGGTAGTATTTTTGTAGTACTTAAATTATTTAGTGTTATCGTTATCATTAAGAGCCTCGTCGCCTTCGAAGTTCACGATATAATTTAAGTAGTTTTAATCGGGTGTAATAGGGTACTAAATATGGTATATTACCTTTTTGTTATTGAATTTGGAGGGGTGGTAACCAATTAACTTATAACTGAGCTTATTATAAATCAACCCTTTTTGATGATATTAAGACGATAATCTTTTACAATTCATAGGTCCGTTTACATTTTGACCCTATTAGCTTTACCGTAGTCATAGATTTTAATTTAATACCGTTGTACTAGATCTTGGGCGTTAAGGGCGCCTATTTTCATACTTATAGTATATGTAGTTAACCACAATAGATTTTCATTTTTATGTTATGAAAGTCGTTAACTTAAGTTTATATACCAAACAAATTTGGTACAGGTATTATTACGATTGTAAACGAAAAGTGTAACCAGTTAAAAAAGCCTCTATAGGTGGTATTTGGGTGTTTTAAAGCGTATTTGAACTAATTAACGCCTATTACAGCTGTCTGTACCTATTCGCGAAGTATAAAGTCGTTAGTATAAGCCTTTGCCATTACTTATTAATATGACATAAGCTTATCGAACATCTAATTTAATATATTTATTGTTATTTCCCTCTTTTTCTTCTTCGCCATTATCGTGATTCACTTCGTTGTAACATAATTTGTATGGTATTATGAAATTTGTTAATCTTACTCAATATGGCTTTTCATATTATAGTAAACTTCGCTCAAAGTGGTTACTCGAATTCGAAAGGTTAGGTAATAGTCCCTGGTATGCCTTGTAAAGATTCCAGGAAATGATAAGGAAAAAATAAAAGGGGAGACCTTTATCTATTTATAAATATTTAAAAAGGGCATTATCCTCTCATCAACAAGTTCATATACTTTTAAACTATTTTTTAGGTAATTTTTAATCTTAGAGGAATCTGTAAAGAGCTTATAATAAATGTTAACCATTTTTTTTAGATCTTGGAGGAATGTCGTAATAGTTGTTTCAATCTTCATTATTATTCTCTTATAATTTCACTCTTAAGGCTTTCGAACCACAGTATTAAGGGTAATTATCTGTCGCCTAACCCAAGTAGTAAAGTCCTATTATAAGGACTATAGTAGGTTTGCGCGTATAGAGAAACCTGTTGTAAAACGGCTTTTAAGTCGTTTGACGATTTTAATTAAAGGGCTGAGGAGCAATAGGGTCTGTGAGGTTTTGAGGGATTTGGTGGTTTTGCTTAATCAACTGGTAAAGGGTGTTAACGTTAATACCTCTTACTGTATTAACGATTTCTGCTTCGCGCGCCCGATCTCTACTCAATACGTACTCCATGCCATTACGTAAAGATGCTAAGCTATAGATCAAATCAATAGGTTTCTTATTTTCAAAGTATAAAAAGGCTGAACGTGGCTGAAAATTAAGGGGAGATTTCTTAAAACGTGTATAGGAGCATTAAGAGTCTTTAACAACTTTTATTTTACCTTAAGAGTTTTACGGATTATAATGTTAAAAGCGGTTTTCTCGTTGAGTAAGTTCAAAAAACCATTCGGAGAGTTATAATGAGGTTTTCTCTGGAATATAAGTTTCACAGAGAATAACCATCTTTTTGAGTTCATCCTTAACCATACACTAAATTATATTTTATTTGTTAGGCGTTTAGTAGTTGAAGAACTTACGAAAATCTTGAAAAGCGCGGGCATCGCGGTTTTAGTCGTTATTGAATTCCGCATCGATGATGTAATAGCCAACGTAATTGGTTAGGTGCGCCTTACTTAAGGTTTCTTCAACATTCTTAATTAAAATTTGTTCGTCGTAGTAATTGAAAAAAACTGTTTGAAGGGTTTTGATTGCTTTTTTTCAGGCGAGGTCGATAATAGCTTAAAATTGAATACTTGTGATAGCTATCTTAACGTTCTAGATTATGTAATAATTATAAGGCGAAGGACTTGGTGATCTTTAGACGTAGAAAATAGGTGTTTTGGCTTAGGGCAACGATCTTAGCGATTGAATTGACGTAGGAAAAAGGAAAATGGTGAAATAGGGGCAAAACTTGATGTACAGGGTAAGGTCAAAGGTCATTTGTTATCATTGGTAAAGGTCTAAAGTTAAATTATGTAGGCTATAGGACTTGGGTTCTTTTTTACTAGTAACAAACATAATAACAATAAATTAAACTTTTTCCAGTTTTCCGAAATTTAAGACTTCTGATAGTTAATCTCAATGTCTTTGAAAAGAATTTGTGAATTTGTTTGGAGTTTTCTATGGCGATACCGTCGCTACCTCTAAGCTGCCGTAAAAGCCGATGCAGCCTAAAATTATACTTTACCTACTTCCCAAAAAAACGACGTAATAGTAAAACCCCCCCGTAAAATATTTCCTCTACCATGGTCATTAACAAATCGTAACCGGAAAGTAACTTTTTCTTTTGTTTAACTTATCTGTGCTTAACTCAATAAGAACTGATCAGTAGTGGTAAGGCTTTAGACTTTAAAAATCTGTCCATTAGATTAGTCGAAGTAATAGTAGTATTACGTGATTAAGTGGTGGATTTATTGTTTCAGGTTTGGCAGACCGCTAGCCGGTCTGCGCAGTAATTTGTATGGCTAATTGTTTGGCCCATAATCTAGTGTAATTTGGGCGCATACTGTACCTAACTTGCAGCCAATATAGTAGGCCCACAAACAATTCACTTAACTTGCAGTTATTGAAGTTAATTTTACTGTAAGTAAAGTTGACCTTCTGCACTGCAATTACTACTATTCCAACAGAAATTTCTATTTATATACTTGGTATGAATTAGACTCATCTTATAGAATATAGGATGAAAATATGTAAATAATTCACGCAAGTCAAAACTTGCAATTGATTATTAATTTGACGGATATTACGTTACTGTTACTCTTCATATACTATGATACCATTAATATTATCACTACGATGGATACCAACTCATATTCATGATGAATGAATTACACAACCTCGATAAAACTTGGGGAAAAACAAAATTATTACATCTTACTCAGTAAATTGGATAGATTTCATTAAATTCGTGTTGGACAATCTTTATTCTTACAACGTAGTCTATTCGAATATCTGGGCGAAGTAACTGTTGCGTAACATTGAAAGGGGAAATGTGTTATTCTTAGTTTGGTAGACAGATAGCCTATCTATATACTCATTTACATAAACAACACATTAAATTGGGAACTACACTGCTATTGACTTACACTTAATATAGGCAATCTTGTAGTCGATACAATCGTTCTACAATTAATTCATTCAATTTTACCGGATTATAATTAACTTTCATTTTAACATTACCTACTTTTTATCTCTTTCGTTCACGCCGGTATAGTTAATGACCAATTTATAATAATGTCAGAATTTCCCCCTATATCAGTCGGAATTAATTCATTAATTACAATCAGCTTTGAACCAGAATCATACACCAAATCTAGGCCATCAACACAAAATTCCAAATTTTAACTTCCTTTATTCTCGGACGCAAATCCTTTATTACAAATTTATAAAACACTAATCTTGTAATTTTTGACAATAGTTTTGACAAGATTCTTTATACGAATTAACCTGGCAATCTTTCAGTTTGCCAAGGTATCCTTATTAATTTCTACCAGTTCCCGGTCGGATTATATATTTCACAAGACTAATTGTCAACTTGTTGCTATATAGAAGACTTTCTAAGGCATTGTTAAGCGATAATTTAATCATAACGTCGGCGAAGTTATCTTTACCATTAATCTACCCAAACTCGTTAATATTTAGAATTTTATTTGCCTCCTTCAATACTGTTACATATATTATTGAACGGTATTGGAAGGCTTATATAGTTGCAATATCGTCGATTCGAATAGTGTTTGAAATCGCTTTTGCAATGTATTGAAACTGGTGGTGTTCTCTCTAAGTTTGGTAGACCGCTAGCTTCTTTGCATACTAATCTGTATAGGCAACCGCTGAGCCCGTATCTTACTTTGAATTGAGCACTCCTTGCTGTTGACTTACAGTTAATACACTAAACTTACATTTAGTACAGTTGACTTAATTGTACTTCAATTGACTGTAGTTCCAATGCTTACTACTTTGAATTCTGTACATATGCGCAAGTGTAGCTGAATACCAATCAAATATAATGGTTGAACGCCCTCCCAAACCTGCCGGTAATAACCCGGCCAATCCCAAACTATTTCGCGTCCAAATTACATTTGAATTACAGTCCTTCCCACTCAATTCCAAGTATCAACTTTGTTCATTTACATATACGAGTCTTACGTAACAAATTTATATAATACCAATCCAATACCGTTCGCCAAACGATCTAGGTACACGTTTCGTACTTATTATCACCCTAATAGTCTTTTAAAATAACAGAATATTACTATCTCTTTACGTCTCGTACCAGCCGGTCTATATATCTCTTAATCCTTACCGTCATATTATTCCGATTTACACACTCTTTTAAAACGTTATTGGCCGTAGTTGTATTTATGACGTCCGCGTTATTATATTTACCATGATTTTTCCTTGAATTGTAAATTCCTTGAACTTCGTTCATCTTTTTCAATATCATTACGTTTACTATTGAATAGTCCTCATTAATCGATGCAAACTTAGAAATTCACTAGTAAAGGGTTCAAGAATCAGTGAAATCGTCTATTTGTAAAGAAAGTAATCATAGTTGTACTATAAGTATGGGAAGTAATCCTACTTGTTTGGTAATGATTATTTACTTGCTATCGTTTATCATTCCGTTATCAAAAGCCATTATTATAACGTTAACATACCATATAAATCGTTTTGGATCATACGGTTTCATTGAACAAATATCTAATGTAAAATTTTATTCGCAATCGAAAATTCCCTAGTAAACCCATTTTTATAAACTAATATTATAAAGAGATGTAAATTAAAGAAATAAATTTCGTGTTTGTTGTAAAATCTGCGGTTCCTCAAGACTATGAACTTTACTATCGCTCAATATATCGATGTTTTGTTCCATACCTTTTTCAATTTCCTCATTTTCTATAAATTATATTCATTCCATTTCCCAAAATCTATATTCTGCAAATTTTGAATTTATACCGTAATCGATAGATTGTAAAATCGCTCTACTCTGTATAAATCAATGATTCAAGACGCTCAAGCTTTTTACTTAAGGTTTAGTCACCATTTTTCCTTATCATTATTATTCATTTTTTTTCTAATTTGTAACTTATCCTCGAAAATAGAGAAGGAAGTACTTATTACTGTCTCTTTCAATATTATTAATAAGAATTGACAATTTATTAAAATTTCATCGTGTACCTTAAGATAAAGTTGTAATAGGTTTTCACGTTTAAAGGCCTCAATTCATAATAACAAGTTATTTTATTAGCACATATCTGATGGTCCCCATGAAACTTATATTGTTTATTTATATTCAAACTGTATGTATATCTTTGTCTTACTTTATAAGCAAGTATAAGTTTAATTTTTATGGTTTTTCCCCTGGGCTATTTCTTGATTACGTTGAATATATTCAAAACTTATTAACATTAGTTTAAGCGAGTTTGTGAAAACGACTTCTATATTCTTTTATCAATTCAATAAGGAACTTTATTTATGGCCCCTTCACTAGTTTCGATATTTCGCATTGTTATAAATCTATACATAAGTACTTTTAAGTTGACGTAATATCACATTTATTTAAAGAAAATTTACCATTGTCGCTAGTAGTTAAACTAGTAGAAAATACGAAAATCAAACACTAGATTTTATTTTGGATTATCTTCAATTAAGTAAAGATTCAAATTTTATCTTTATTACCGTATTTTTCAACAATCAACTTAAACTTTTCGTATGGATAATCTAGAGTTTTTCCTTCAATCCCCTGAATTATTTTAACGGAAAAATAGTGAAGTCATACCATTTAAACTATTCAAGTAGCGTAAGTTTCATTTTTTCGCGAAAAAATAGGCTATTCATATTAAATTTATAGTTTTCCTCGCAAAGACCGCCCGCTATATTCTCAATATATTCAGCGTGTAACTTTAGATTTAATTCGCGATTAGACTTCTTTTTCTATAATATCCAAGTTGGGGTATGATTTTCCCCCTTGTTTCTAATCTTTATAGCTAAATCATTCTTTAATAAATATCCTTCCCTTTAATTGTCCTTCCCATTGTCGTCATTTTATAAACTGGTTAATTGAAGACTCGAATGTTAATTTTAAGTAATTCATTTAATGTAAACTTCTTTGCCGATGTTGAAGAGTTTCTTGTATGGTTTGACCTGGTTAATACGAAAAAATCATAAAACCTTCAGCAGTTTTAACTATTACGTTTAGGTTTTCAACATTTAGTATTTTTGAGGGTTCGTCTCATCTACCTGTTTTTTTACACAAGTATGTCACTTTTTGAACGCAAAAATAACACTTCTATCATCGACGGTAAATTCCTAGTATTAAGGGCATTATTAATCTGATGTTATACAGACTTTTTCTTGAATTACATCGGGGCTTTTCTATTTACCACACCTGTCTTTTACGTATTCGATAAAGAGGAATATTTGGTTTCTATACATCAATAGGTGGTAAATACCAAAAATGTTAGTGTTGGATATTTAAACCAAACAATATCATTACATAGTTTCATTTCTATTTACAATTGTATCTTACAACTTGTAAAGTGTTAATGTTTAACGTTGGTATATTTTAAGACTTGTATAGAAACCATTATATCATCTCAATTTAATTGATACACTAATAAATTTGATTAATTAATGTTTTACGTTGAATCATCATCGACATATCATGAGTTTGTAACTTTTATGGAAAACAGTAGATGTTAACATCATAAACTAATACGTCTAAAATTTCAGGTACATTCTATTTAATAATATACATAACTTTACCTATATTTCTCTCGATGTTATATTTTTAAAGAATTCAGCGTCGTAAAATATCGTTTCGGAGTCGACGACGTAAATTTCAAGTTTTCTTTTCTAGTAGAATACGTTAACAAGAGCCTTCAAGTTAAACTTTGAATCTGTTGGAATAATATTATATGCAGTACAGTAGGTCAACTTTACTTACAGTAAAGTTCACTGTATTGCAAGTATATTGCTTTGTGGAGACTTACCGCATTATATGTAATAAAGTTCAGTACGCTGCACTTCAATCTAGGGCACGGGCCAAGGAATTAGCCATACAAATTACAGTGCAGACCGGCTAGCGGTCTGCCAAACCTAGAACAATACATCTTCCATCTGATCACGCAATACTACTATTACTTCGACTAATCGAATCGACAATGTTGCAACGTCTAAAGCCTACCAACATTGATTAGTGCTTTCCTACTTATTAGGTCAAGCACAGATAAGATAAGTAGAAGAAGTTACTTTCTAGTTATGCTTTATGGCTACAACGGCTAGGGTAGAGTAAAGATTGTTGCGAAGGGCCTTTATTAGTATTGTATCAGTTTTACAACAGCAGGATAATAGAGAAGACTTCTGGGTTGTTTTAGTCTTATAAAGATAATCTGGAAGTTAGCGACTGTATCGCTTTCGAAAACAAAAGAAATTTTTATTGATCCTTTTTGAAGAGCGTTGAGATTGACCATTAAAAGTCTTAAACGACAAGTTATCAAAAGGTTAAGTTAGTATTACTGTAAGTGTCATTACTGTAAAAACGACTAAGTTCCTACGTCAAATAACAAATAACCTTCGCCCTTAACCTACACTAATAACAACTTCTGATTTTACCTGCCATATTAAACCTTTGCCTTTTCTTTAATTTTTTGACTCCTTTAATTACCTAGATCGTTAAGTTCGCTGATTTGAGTGAAAACACTAAGAATGACTAAGCCGCGTTAAGAAAGCCACGTCGCGCGACCTTACGTCAAGTTACCAAGTCACAAAGTCACCAAGTCGACAAGTTCACACACGACTTTACGCCAAAACATTAAGTCCCTTATTATACACTCTTTACTGAATCCTACATCGTTTTAAACCTTAAGATGTAACTTCCCCCATAGATCCAAAATGGAATGAACGCCTCCGGAACTGCCTTTACCAATTTTTACGACAAAAACCTTTGGGCGTTGGATATTAACGAAAAATCAACAGAAAAACACCTTAGCAACTTTATCGGCTACTATATAGTTGAGTAAAACAACATTAAGGACTCTAACCACGTTTTTAGTAACTTTTGTAACCTTTTTTAGCGACTAGATTATTAATATGTGAAATTTAGTTTGAAAAAGAGTTGAGATATGAGTTAAAGTTAAACTTAAACTATAAGGAGTTTATATACCATTAAAGGGTACTACGAAGTTAACGTAGGAACTTGTCAATCTAGCTTAGTTTTAAGAACGCCTTTAAGACCCTAATCTTCAAAACCATAAAGGAAAAGGGGAAGGCTTTGAGGGATTATAATGCTTACAAGCACTTTTTAAATGACCTCTAACCTATCTTAAATTAAGTTAAACCACTTTACACAATAATAATAGGGAACCTATTAATTTACTCGGTAATTTAATAACACTACGTGATAACATAGAGAATACCTTTTGCGGTAGTACAGCGCGTGAAACAGCAGCTGTTAACGCGGTTAGAGGTATTGACGTTGGCGCTTTGTACCAGTTAATTAAGCAAAATCGCCAGGCTTTCCGAAACCTTTAAGTACTTACCGTCCATTAGATAATCCACTATTAAAACCCTTAAAAAAACTTTTCCTTTTAAATACACATACACGCGCGAACCAACTACAAGTCTTATCATAAGACTTTACCTATCGGACCAGGCGACTAACAATTACCCTTAACACTGTGCCTGGAAACCTCTAAAACTTAAGCCGTTAAAAACATTAACCAAGCTTAAGATAATTATCGAAACCTTTCCCTAAGACCTATTAAAATAGTTAATATTAATTATAAATTAATAAAGTGCTTCCTTAATATTTGAAATGACATAAAAAATCATGATGGAAAGCCTTATAACCTTTTCAACCTCAAGATAATACCTTTCCTAAATATTTACATGTAAATAGAGATCCTACCTTTTGGTTTTTACTTACTATTTCCCGAAATCCTAATAGTTACGCCAAAGACTATTACTTAATCTTCCTAACAAACGTTACTACGTTTCGTAAAATTTACGACAGTATAAAGAGCTATTTGGAGTACGACGTCCACTTTACGTAATACTATATAAACTAAGCCACTATGTGATAGATTACAATAATGGCAAAAAAAAAAAAAAAAAAAGAGAAGGAATTATTAATAGTTGTTTTTAACTAAATGCTTAATAAGTTGATGATGTTTTCAAAATTAATGGAGAATGTCCACGTTGGGAAAGCTATATTTCGCGAGTAGGTATGGGTAGCGGTTACGGGTATTAGTGAGTTCGAATACGTTTTATAACGCCTAAATGCTACCTAAAAAGGCTTTTTTAGCTAGCTAAGTTCCTCGTTTGCTATCGTAATGACACGTATACCAAACTCGTTCGGTATATATTCCTAAGCCGGCAACTTCTTTGAAGTTGATAAGGAAAACTTTACGGTAATTGATTACGTCGATTGTAAATACGGGAGCTTACAACGCCTAAGTTTAGACCTATTAATCTCGGCCCCAGACTAGAGGTAATACCTACGTTAACGCTAATATGATTTAGGTGGACCTATTAACCGTAAGTACTATCGTCGGGATAGTGGTAAGAGATATTAAATTTGTAGTAAGGCCGGCTATTAATTAACTCGTTACCCCCCCATCGCGCGTAACAACTGGAAAGTAGCGTACCACTTTTAATACCTTATTGCTTCGGAATAAGATTACTTGGATTAGATGACAAATGCTAAATATAGTGAACCAATTGATGATGCTAACGCCTCCAAATAGATTAAGTGATACGAAGATACTACTTTTAACATAATAGCCTCGTAATTAGCCAACCTTACCTTTTTGTACCGTTTAGGTAGTAAAACCTTTTACCATTGTTATAATTAGACCCTTGATCCTTTATATAAATTTAACCTCTATAATTGTTACATGGACCATACTTTTTAAGGTATTTATTAGATACAAAGGTAAAAAGTTAAATAATAAAAGATTATTTATAGTATATGATATTGCGGAGGGAAAGTATTATAGCTACTAAGATTGATCGTTACGATACGGGTAAAGCCAAAGTTGGCTTTAGCTTAGGCGAACAACTATCGTTACTGGGGATAACGCTAGTTTTAATTGTTGTGGGAGTAATTACGTTTTATATCCTTAAGTCGCCTACTCCTTTTTATCTTTTTATTTCAAGGATATAAAAACACTCGAAGTTAACGTTGATGTTGATATAGACGAGTTAGTTAAAAAAGACCAAAGGTTTTTACTTGCCTTTAAGTGAGGGCACTTATGGTTTTATTTTTAATGTTCGAAAGCAATAGCATTAAACTTGATGGAGTCAAAGATACGTTAACTACACCAGCGTTTTAAATATTTAGTTGTTAATAAACTATATAAAGTCCTAAAGCCCGTAAGGCATAATAATGTGGAATAATTTGCCTTAAAAATCATTGAAAGGCTTTACTACCACTGCCAAACGCATATTTAAATTCCCCGAAAATTTAAATTTACATTAAAAAACGATAAAAACTTTAATCACATGATCTTTATCAATATATTTTACTTGAATAATAAGCCTTTTTTTTATTTCGTTTACTTTATAACCTTTTTTTACGAAGCTAAATTTTTTTAATCGTTTTCGGTAAAGAATACGTGGGAATCATTAAGTATATTGTAAATCAATACGTATTTGAGCCTACCTAACGTCATCGATTATGATACCGGTACTAATTTTACAGCGGCGGAGTTTTAGGAAGATGCTAAAGTAATGGGAATTCAATACAAATAGGTATTTGTAAGAGACTACTGGAGTATTAGAAAGATTAAAAGGGCACAAACCCTACTTCACCGACCGTATAATAATTTTAAGTTGTAAATTAAAATTTTTACGAATTCGGAGGCAGGCCTATACATGGTAATAAAAGGCCTTAATGATACGGTAGGACTTATCAGATTAGTATCAACTTTTTTAGTTTTTGAAACGTATCTACGCCTAATAAGGGAATTATCGCCCTCAGCAAGTATTTAGAAACTTGTTGCGGCTTATAGAAAAGCCTTGAGATAATTGCGAAAGGCATCGGAACGCCGTTAAATTAATGACGTCCTCAATATTAGAAACAGGCTTATAATAATCGACGTGTTTACTTTGCTATTACAAAAAAAAATCTTTGTATAGAGGAAGCTGGGTAAATGGAAAATACAATATAAAATATTAAGTATTTTAAACTTTAAAGTAGTTGTTGAAATTATTAACGGTTTTGTAACCTTTTCGAATTATTTAGATTAATTTATATATTAAGGTTCTTAACGAAGAAAAGCCTTATACTTAACGACCGAGTTAATACGAACCTCTTTTACTCGTTATCGACAAATGAATAAAACGCCTTCAGCGCGAAGAACCTTCGAAAAAGAAGTAAAACGTTAAAAATAAGGAATATATACCGGGTCGTATTTAAAATAATATTTGGCTAAGTAAAAAAAAATGGATAATAAAAACTTGGTAGTAAAACTCAGGATATACGGGATTATTAAGACTTCCGGTAAACATTTTGAGGAAAGCTATAAAGTCGCAATATATGGTTTGTTAACCTAAAAAGTTGTATAATTTGTTTGGAAACCTGATTTCAACCTTTAATACCCAAACGTTACAATCTTTAAGTCCAGGATTATCTACAAGGTTAAAGGTAAGATTACGGGGCAGCCGTACGAAAAATCACGATTTATTGCTTAAGGATACGGCGATAAAGGTGAGGACTAAATTCTTACGTAATTGCTAACGATTTAAAAAAAAATCCAACGTTTAATAATCATTTTGACAGTAAGTTTATTAACCAGGATTAAGGGTAAGTTCATACCTAAAAGCCGTAATATTACATGAACGTATATATAGTAAACAATGGATTTATAGTATTTTATATAATTAAAACTATTATAGAAATTCAGTATTATTTACCTATTAAAAACGGTAATACGGTGTGTTAAACCACTATATAAACTGGTTAAAGAAGGAGTTTATCAATTTTTAACCTACTAGTCGTACTTGGAATCTCGATTAACGATAAAGTCATTAATATACGACCCGTATTTATTAGTAACGTAAGAGAAGGACTTCAGTATAATAGGTACGCAAATGAAAGATATTCTTTTCGTCGAAACGGCGGGTTTTATAGTATAAGAATATCAAACGATCAAAAACTTTGAGTTTTGAATTATAAGCCCATAATGATATTAATGGAAATCAATTCATTTAACTTTAATAAATCGTTGATTCGTATATTTAGTATTAATACCGGCCTAAGCTTTCGTTAAAAAAGCTATGGCGATATTTTTGACATAATCGACAAGATTAATAAGGTTAAAGTTGAACCGCACTTAAAATAACGTGTACGGGGTAGTTATATTACCACCCTTTACTAACAGAAAGCCTAATATAATTTATTTATTGCGTCATAAATATAAATACTAACGTATGAAAGCTTTAATCGACTGAATAAAAAGCTGGAGTGGTAGATACTAAACCTAGACCGCGGAATTAATATGGTGGCAATCGACTTTTTAAAAGCTAATTTAATAATTTTCACAAATAGGTCTTTAACAAATAACACTGTTTTATTTTTACAATCGGATTTTTAATAACTTTAGTTAACGAAGATAGGTGGAAAAAATCAATTTAGTATTACTGGTAACTTAATTTACTAAATATTCGTCAAATACAAAAGGATTATACGAAACGTATTATCTTCGAAGGTTTACAACAAGATAATGGGCTTCAACGTAAGTATAACGTTATAGGAAACCCTTAAACTTATTATCAGGAAGTTGAAGATTACATTTATTCCGATGGTAATTTGTACCAACTCGTGAAGTTTCTTCGAATACATGTCAAAACTCGGAATTACTAGCGAAAAACGCCTGATAATCGAAGCCTAAGAAGGGAGGGAGATTGGGAAGTTTCGATAGATTGATAGCAAAGATAATCTTACAAATGTTATAACGAAGGTTACGTTAAATAAAATACTGGAAAGGTTCGTAGACAATAATAAGCTGATTATACATATTAATAGATACATGGATAAACTGCCCGGAAAGCCTAGATTATGTGACGACGAAAAAGGATGTGTTAGTAAACTTGAAGACTACCTGAGTATTGAGATTAATGATAGCGATCTGTTTAGGTGGCATAGTTGAATTTGCGAAGGCAACGGAGAAATTAAGGTTAAATAGGGTCGAATTGCATGTAACTGGGTGAAATTAAGTATGAAAGTCAACTGGAATGGACAGGGGTCTGGCCAGTTGACGAGGAGGAAATTCAGTGGTAACCGGAAAAGATTGGTTAGCCATACTAGCGTGTACGCATACAAACCAAAAAGCCGCTAGTGTTGGAATAATATTATATGTAATATAGTAGGTCAACTTTACTTACAGTAAAGTTGACTGTGCTGTAAGTGTATTGCTTTGTGGAGACTTACCGCATTAAGTGTAAGTCGAGTGCAGTATGCTGCACTTTATTCTAGGGCACGTTCCAAGCAATTAGCCATACAAATTACAGTGCAGACCGGTTAGCGGTCTGCCAACCCTAGAACAATGAATCCACCATCTGACCACGCAATACTACTGTTACTTCGACCAATCGAATCGACAACGTTGCAACGTCTAAGGCCTACCAACAGAATCTACTTTTGACGTCATCATGAATTTAAAAGGTGTTTTGAAGTACGTTGAACAATAATCGTAAACCCTTTCAATTGTTTTAAAAATGAAGAAATACACATATTCATAAAGGGTGACTTGACAGATTTGGAACGTCTTCATAATTGCGAGGGGATAGAATTGAAGACGTGATCAATAAAATAAATATTCAATTGAATTTAATACCGTTATCTCTAACACTTCAAAATCAAACTATAAGTAGTTCTATTTCAAAATGAATTGAAACCTTTAGCCATCACATTTAATCATCTTGTCAATTTGAATATCGACGAAAACATCGAAATGTTGTTTGTTTTGAAGAGAAGAAAAAAGCTGGTTAGGGATTTGAGGATATGGAAAATAATAGATTTAACGAATATAATTACGATTGTCGACCTAAGTAAGGAAGATTCCTTCTCAAATTCATATCCTGATTTGGCTATATCAGTATTTATATAGTTAAATTCCGTAGCGGTATTAGTATCCTTTCTTCGTACGACATATTGCGAACAGATTTATATAGAGTATCTTATTACCCAATACTTATCATCATACCTTCAAAGACCTGTTATACGTGAAAGTCTCAAATGGTAAACAGGTGTATAGGATAAGGATCGCTATTGTTATGGCGATAATATATGTTTTAACCTTATAGTTAGTATAAAAAGGCGTGATCAGCTAATTGTTACGTATTTATTAGATTAGAACAAATATCTTCATACTAACTAATTCCTCTAGGTGTTCTTTATTTTTTTTCATATTTCTACATTTATATCTTTAACCTTCTACACGTATCCATTATATTTGAGCTCCAAGTCAAGGGGTATAGATTATCATAAATTGACATTTTGGATCGATAGTCACTCACATCCTCAATTACCAATCCATAAATCTGTTTACTATAATTCAATTCATTTTGATATCATTTTGATAAGGAAAAACATGAGACTAGTTTATTTTTTAGCTATATTATCTTTCTCTTTTTATATGTTACCATTCATACGTTTAATTTCAATAACTTTGCTAACTAAACTGCTTAGATTCATCGTACTTTCAATCAATTCATAGGTATACAAAGGGTCTTGATCATTATTTCTAAAGTTGTGAATTTAAGGGTTTTTACTAGCTAAGCTTAACACCCTTACTATTAAGTTAGAAAATTAGGAATGAAATTAACGAAAAAAAAAAATCAATTCAGAGTTCAAACATTATGAGGCGTATATAAGCTCTTTGTAACCCTTAAAATTTATTAGACTTCTTAGCGCATAATACCTTACCAAACTCCTATATTTTCATTTTACTATTGGCAAAATATTAGCTGATTGAATATCGAGTTGAAAAGGTTCATGTAACTATCTGAATTGTTTTTTTATTTAAACATATTGAACCAATTAAGAAAAGTTTTGTTCGTGGAGTAATGTATAAAATTAACATCTTATTCAAAACAATAATCAAATCGATTATAAATCTATTGAAATTACAAGTAATTCGTTAGTTAACAGAAAAAGTAGTAACTGGTCAACATACTGGAAAATAATGAGTGAAAAGTAGGTGGCTGAATCCTTATTCGACGGTATATATTGAACAATAGTCGTGACTTGATAACAAGATTATACAGTCTATCGTCACCCTTTTTTATATTACTCTCAACGTTTTAAAGGTTTATAATCATTACTTAATCCATATTCACTATGGCTAATTTTTGAGTTGAAAAAGTATTATATTAAACGTGCGGTATTTCTAGACATTTTATCCATATATGTTAATAATAATAGTGATATTGATGTGAAGGGTAATTACTTTTATCAAAGATTGGAACAACAAGACTAGTAGTTAGTCCTACCGTAATTTCGCGCATAAAGTTGCTACTTTATTGAAGTAGGTGTTGCAGGCAAACTTACTAGAACTATAAGTATTAGGTAATGTGTTAAGGGACTTATCAATAATTACGGTAGACTTCATGATAATCTTATCAATTTAAGAGGCTTTTTAGTTATAACTATGCTTAATCGATTTGCAGATTCATGGGTTTTCTACATTGGGATTTATTAAGTAAATATCATTTCTGATAGTAGTAACTGATAAGAGTGACTGTGAATAGGTGTTTAAGGAAATTATCTAAGCTTAATTTGCATCTTACGAATTTATGTATAGGCGTCAAGGGATTCTATCTATAACAATACCTTCATATTCATCTTTACATATCTATTACAGATCCATATTTCTAGCATAATTGTATAATAAGTTTTCTGGATTACTGTATTTGACCCTTTTACATTAGTAGGATAATTTAACGGTTATATAACTTGATTTTAATCCTGATTCTGGCTTTTTTTTCTTTATTCTCAATATTTCCAAGGTTTATGCGTTGAATTATTCCTAAACTTTGTAGGGGAAAAAATTTGTTCTTGGTTAATTTTTATCGAGTATAAGTTAAGAATGAAGCGGCTGATTATGTTGGTAAAGTACTTGATTATAATATTTTTGTCGACGTCTGTGGATTAAAGTTCGTCGTCGAAATGTGTAATTAAAATAGTTCTGAGGATATTAATTACTTTTTCCTCAATAGGGTCAGTAACTATATTAATCACAGCGTTTTCGATAGTCATGTTAAAGTTTCGTATTTTATTGCATGCTTCATGAACAGTCTTTTAGTAAAAGATCTTATAGTAGGGGAAATATTGATTCAAGATTCAAGGTTTCAGGTTGTTTGTTATTGAATTTGTTATTTATTGTTAAAGAGGTATTGGTACTAAACGGTTTACGATTTGAGATTTACAATAGTGTTAGTAGAGACTTAGTCATTTTCTCCTTTTGATATGTTGACAATTTAAATTGTTGTTTTTTAAATTATGTACTTCAGGATTTATGAATTTCTTGAGTGGTTAATCTCAAGGCTTGTTCTTCGGGATGAATTTAATCAAGATATTTCGGTAACCTAACGATGCCGACCCCAATTTGAAACTACCGCGAGAACCAAAACAATTTTATAGTGGAACTTCGCAAAAAGCTTTCTTTTACCAATTCTAAACAAAGCGTAACCAGAGAGTTGTTTCTTCTTTTACCCCTTTTATCTGCACTTAACCTAATAAGCATTGATAATTATTGGTAGACCTTTATAGTTGCAATTTAGTCAATTTGAATCGTCGTCGAAATAATTGATGTATTGCGAACAATAAGGCTGTGTTCCTTCTAAATTTAGCAGACCGCTAGCCGGTCTGCACACTAATCTGCATGGGCAACCGCTTGGCACGTGAACTACTTTGAATTGTACACTCCTTTTTGTTGACTTATAGTCAATACAGTCAACTTACAGTCAATACATTTGACTTGGACATATTGAAGTTAACTGCAATTTATACGCAAGAGCTTTTACTAATTATAACAAGTTTGAAAAAAAAAATCCCAAAAAAGATTGTGAGATAAGTAAAAATGCAAAGAAAAAAGATTGGAAGGAATTTTATTTGTTTGGTAACAATATTTAATATACCATCGGTTACTATACTAATGTAGAATATTGTTAATTTTACGTTAATTTCAAAAATCCAAACGCTTCGTAAAACAACCCTTTACACTTAACGGATATCCAATAACCAAAGTTAGTGTTGATCTTAAACTTCCTATCGAACCTGTCTTTATAGACGAATATCATGAAAAATCCGATATACGATATTTAATCGCCCTTATTAACAAAGAAAACAATCGTGAAAATTATTAACTTTACCGTCGTCAACTTTAATAACACCACATTAATACCTTTATTTTTGGAATGGTAGTGAACTTCAGGACTCTTAAATTTATCGTATTAACTGAAAGTTAACTGCAAGAGAGTGCTCAATTCTATGTGAGGTACAGTTTATACAGTTGCCTATTCAAAAAGCATGCAGACCAGCAAGCGGTCTGCCAAGATTAGAAGTAATACATCACTATTTGCAATGCAATATTCTAGTTACTTCGACCAGAGATTCGAATCCACTACGTTGCAATAGTATAAGCCTATCAACATTTATCAAAATTATTCATTTACTTCTATACGCAATTAGTTGTACTATAAGTGTCATTATTTTATAAACTTGATTTTATATCGCATCTGATACACTATAAGATATATAAGAATGGTACAACGTTGCGATGTAAGCTACTCAAGCCATTGAGTTAAGAGAACACTCTAATTTACCACTATCAGATTTGTAAATTTTTACTAAATTAATTTCTTGTTTCTTTTAATATAGGCTTAAGTACAAAAAATAATAGTCAATACTATAAGTACAAATGAAATATTCGTTAGAGTTCAATTACGTACCCTCAATCATTATTTGAATTGTTTAATACTTCTACAGGCCTAAATACTCAATAGCACGTTACTCCGCTACTACAAACCTCACGGTACCCAAAGAAACGTATCATCAATCTATATACCAGCTATATTCAACTATTTACCACTTATATTTTTTTGCATAATTTGAACATGAATAATTTTATAGTTTACCTGGTCAAATGATATATGCAGTACGTTGAAAACCATAAATGCTTGTTTTAACCAATTCTTACAACCGATGGATATGATATATAACCATTATAATGGATAGACTCGTCTGTTACTGTCTTAATAACTATAGCAGAATATTCTGTTGAAATAGATGGTAAATTACTTGTACGTTTACATAATATTGAGGCTATGACAGGTGAGTTGACGGCTTGAAAACGCTGTTAAAATGGGACAAATTACGAAAATTAGGTGTTACCTGATCTTCTGGATTTAAGGCGACTAAATAACAATGTAGACGTTAAAATTATTACCGTAAATTTAAGTGATTAACCTTGAACTTTTCTTCATTCGGTTCGTGGTTGTATCCTTACCTATGAAGACTATCTTCTACTCGAAAATGATCACGCTTAAACTTTGAAACTATATTAATAAGAAAGGCTTTACCACGTCGGAGGCAAAGAAACTATCAATCTAATATTTTTGTTTTTTTAAATATATAACTTGGCTCATAAATAATACCTTAAATATATATTTTAAGGGAAAATTCTATATTATACTTCTTGCCTTACGATTCGTAATCCGTAATATATATGTCATGACCCAAACACTTTGGCGAGTCAGGAAACAGGCCAGCATGCAGCTGAGCTACCAAGAGTCTGAAGTCTAATACATCAGGCGGGAAATATCTCTTTGTCAGCATCAGACTAAGCAATCCTCCAGAGTTAGGGTTATCTAGATCACAAGTGCTCACTGAGCCTCAATGAGCACCGGTGAGCCTCAGTGAGCACCGGTGAGCCTCAGTTCTGAAGATGGTATGAAGGCCATAGGATATAAGGACACAATCAGCACCACATAGATATTATTTCTTGCATAGCTCTTCAGTTGTCAATCTAAGTATTCAGTCTATACAACTGAATAGCCTAACGGCTAGTGATTATTCTACAGCACTAACAAACATCTTCTTGATATTGCATCTTTGTTACCTCTGCTACCTTACTGTTAATATAAACCCCCTAACATCTTCTATTTACTCACGGGTATTTAGTGTGATTATTATAATATACTCTTCCTATCATCTAATATTTATTTTCATTCCTATTCTCTATAGAGTCTTCCCTTAAACAGTCGTTTTCGATTCTGCAGATTAATAGGCTTGTTAACAATGGGTTTATATGGATTATATTATCTTTTTTAATCAATTTTCAAATCTTAACTTTAAGGATTTTGACGTCGAGGGTATTTTTATCCATTGAACCTATATAACATGAAACGTAATGGAAACGTTAACTTTTTCAACCACTACTTTTATAGTGTTGATATTTGAGATATTATAGGATTTATTGCATTTTCCTAGTTCTCTCCAAGTGAGAACTTCGCTTCGTTACAGAAAAAAAACACTTTCCTAATTAATAGTTTATTCCTAGTTATTTTCACGCTTCTGTGATTCTCCTCCCTATGCTTACGCGATGAAACCAGTCATATAGATAGAACATGCTACATATACTATCTAAGTTCTATAATAGCTTTGTAATACAAACTTCCATTTTTTCTTGGTTATCGAGGATTACACACATTATCAATCCCTAGTTTAATCCCTTTACATATAATCACACATTTCCTTTCTTTAACAATGTTGTATCTTTTTTAAAAAGATTTTAGCTTAAAATAGGTTTTCGATAATAATATGAGTTTGGAATCCTAAGCCCCAAAATAGTCCTTCAATATGCGTATTAAAAATCAGTTTTAAGGTCACTTCCAAGAAGCCTTAACAGTGTGATAAAGAAATATCATAACCTAAAAAAGCGTTTTACCGAAGCTCTACAAGATTAACTTATTAAAAAAACATACACCATTCTCTAGTAACCTATACTTACATAATAATATTACGTTAATATATTGGTTACGCCTATAAATGTTATACCGTAATTAAAAATCGTTATCAGTACGTTTACGATATCGTTAATTAAGACATCTGAGGATTTTAGTGAACAATTACCTATCCCAGAAGTATATGTAAACGAGTAGCCTTCGAGGTATTCTGAACTTATATATAAAAAAGACCAGATATTCATAAGGTTTTTTACTAAGGGTCACGTCAAATTTCCAAACGAAGAAGACTATTCGGACTCTTCCGATTTCGATTATGAACGTAATAATTATTAAAATAAGGTTTTCTGCAAAAGTTGTTAGCAGGTTTAAAATAAGCTATTTAGTTTCCTAAAGAATTCTTCCGGCGTTAAATCATGTTCTTTATGTATAAAATCAGGACAAAGCACTAAATATATAAGAATAACAATACTATAAGTATAAAAACAACACATTTATAGGTATTTTGAAATTTTTTAAAAAAATAAGTCAAGATCACTATTGAAAGTTATTATGTTTTCGGTGGAGATAATGATGAGAACAACTTTAATATTTTGATACTAATGTTTTACGTTTATTAATATAACAAAAACACGACTAGAGCTATTATAACTGGGCTTACTATTTCTAAATAAGGCGTTCGGGAGTGTTTTTATATATTTTTGGACTGTTAAAAAGCTTTATTAATTGAGTCCGGTAGTATATCATTATAATCAGTTAATACACTCGATATTTTAGAGGAAATCATTAATGATACCTTTTTTAACGAATTAATTCCTTTCTACACATATGAAAAATTCAATGAATAGGTTTTCTAGGTTTAAATTATCGACAGCCAGTTTTTCAACCTCTATACACATTGTAACAATAGTTATGGAGGCGGCGATTACAACAGTGGCAGCAGTTGTAACAGTGATAAGGATAAATATAGCGGCGTTTTTAACGGAGGTGGCGGTAGTAACAGTGTTAACAGAGTCAAAGTAGATGGTTTCAACCATATGTCAATATAAGATGGTTGAGAATATATTAAAAAAACGGTTGTAAACATCATACAAGCTATTACCAAGTGATGTGTTATGTGAGTTCGTTAAATAGAACTCTAACGCCATAAAAAATACGTGATATTTTTATATTATAGCATCAATAGCTATTTAATCTATATTTCTTTTAAAACCAGCTTAACACTTGAATTAATTGAATTCCGCGGCTAAAACGGACGTATTTTTTACTGCTACCAACTGTTTCATCGACCTGGAAGAAGAAAAAAATGTAACTCTTATATATGGTAGCGTATATAAATTAAATGTACATCAATTCGACATAATAATGAACCTATAACATCTAAACCACACTCGATTTTTCATAAACTGCATTCAAAATTTTATTGTTTGTCTATGTTTTTGTAAACATAGTTTGAATATATTTGGACATTATTAGCAAGTAGTTTACCAAACAATTCAAGTTTCTATACAAACTTGCTTGATCTCAAGGTTTGAACCAAACGATCCGATACGCCGCTATTATCAAACTATAAGTCATTTTATTTATAATTCACTTAAATTTGATGTCGACGGCTATAGGTATCATTTTTAGGTTTACAATATTTCCAATTTATAATCCAATTTTATTATCAAAACCAATAAATAAAGTGGAATCATGTTTTACTTCATTTTAAATCACGTAATACTTATCGGAGGAGTAGGTAATTACCTTGTATAGGAACGAAGGTTTATAAACAAGTAAAAGTCACCTAAAGATTTCAACTTATAATGATTTATATCATACTCCGGTAAAGGTGTAAAAACCAAACTGTTATTACTAAACCCATAGTTGTACTTTTTCGAAAAGATTGACAAATTAATGACTTTCAAGAATGTCGTTACCGTTAACAATAATCTTAAATATATTTTTAAAGATATTCTAACTTTATTTCCTCAGCTGCCAAGATACAAATTTCCCCCTTAGCGTTTAGAATCGAATTACAAAATCATTTTATGAAATAATTGATAAAAGTGGTGAATGAAAGACCTTTAATGATTGATTCATAGATTGTTATGGGAAAATCTTGTGGTTCTACGAAAAATGTCGAAAACGTTATTAAATTATGGTTGTTTTTACGTGATGCTCATTTTATTAGGTATCTTCATTGATTTTTTCCTTGTCGTTGAAGAACCCGAAAGAGGATTTCAATTTTACGTAAATTACTAGTAACTTGAAGTTATTGTAAAGACCAACTAGTACCCGTTCAATTTAATTGAAAAGACTTCGTTAATATTTAACCGAATAGATATTTTACCAAACTCAACGTTCGAATTACTTTCTACAAGTTTCGTATTAGCGAGGAAAATGAGTGGATTACTACGTTTCATATCTGTTATAGTTTTTGTGAGTAGATAATAACCTTTTTCGGTTTTTCAAGTGTACAAACAACTCTTTCCCAACATATCAACGACTTTTTACGCCAGTGCCTCAATATTTTATGCTTTATTTACCTTACCATTATATTAATGTATTCGGATGATACATTTGATTAATAAAAATTGGTGGTTCAGCATGAATGAAAGGTTTAAGAACAGGGTATATTCCACCTTAATATATCTTAATACGGATTTCGGGTTCAGAAAACTGAACATTCATTATTTGTTGGGATAGTTCTATATGCAGTGCAGTAAGTAAACTTTATTATAAGTAAAGTTGACTATACTGAACTGCAAGTTGAGTGTATTGCTTCATAAGAACTTACCGCATTAGGTGTAAGTCGAGTGCAGTACGATGCACTTCACTCTAGGGCACGGGTCAAGCAGTTGGACATACAAATTACAGTGCAGACCAGCTAACGGTCTTCCAAACCTAGAACAATAAATCCACCACTTGACCAATGTAATACTACTATTACTTTGACTATTGTTCTAATCGACAACGTTACAACGATCTAAGGCTCTACTAACACTAATCAGTGATTATTAGGTTAAGTACAGATTAGCTAAGTAGAAGAAAAAGCTACTTTCCAATTATTACGCTCTACTTTAAACGACAGCAAGAGTAGAGGAAAAATTCTTTCCAAAAGCCTTTACTACTGTCTTAATCTCTACGGAAGTACGTAAAAGGAATCTTGAGGCTGAGCTAGTCTTTACGGCGGACCAGAGATACCGATGTTATCGTTATTTAAAATACTAAGAAACTTTTATTGATCTTTTTTAAAAACGTTAAGATTAACTGTCGAAAGTCTCAAAGTTCGTCAAGTTAACAAACGGCTCAATTAGTACTATTACGGGTGCTACTACTGTAAAAAAGCCTAAGTACCTATACCAAATAAAATTTACTCCTAATTAACGACCTTCGACTTTACTCTTTATGCCAGACCTTTACCCTTACTTTACTATTTTTACTCTCCTATCCCAATTTAATCGTTAAGTTCACTACTTTGAACGAAAACACTAAAAATCGCTAAGTCTCGCTAAAAAGGCAACACTATACGACCCAACGCCAAGTTGTTAAGTTCCTATGTGATATCACGCCAAAACACCGAATCTCTACACCCAAGATCACAAAATCCTTCGCCCTATATGGCTTATTCACCCTATATAATCTGAAGCCTAAAAATAACACCTACCTTAATGATTCAGAAGGGAATTGATGCTTTGGAATCCATTTTTACGAAGCATTACGATAAAAACCTATAGGAATAAGATTTCGATAAAGACTTATCCGAAAAACACTAAGTTAATTACGTCAGCTACTATATCGTTAAGTGAGACAGCGGCAAATAATTCAACCGCGGTAACCGCGCCTTTCAAAACTTTCGTAACCTTTTCAGCAACTAGACTATTAATATGTGATTTTTTAAAAAAGGTATTAAGTTCAAACTAAGGGCTAAACTTAAACCCCGAGGGATTTATATGTTGAAAAGGAGACCTACTAAGCTAGTAAAGACCCTGTTCGAATTAACTTAACTTGAGGAACGCCCTTAAAACCCATACTCTAAAAAAAGGATACTAAGGAACTTTACCGCCATTACACGCGATTCAGAGGACGTCTTCTTTACCGTTACCTAAGTTGAGCCTTTTTACATATTGGCGATGAAAAACATATTAACCTGTTTAACAGCCTAACACCTCTACTTAATAGCGCGAAGTACACCCTTAGCGGTAAAAGATCACATAAAACAAGGGCTGCCAATACGATCAGAAGTATTGATGTCGGTGCTTTATACTAGTCAATTAATCAAGATAGTCAAGCCTCTTAAAGTCGTTAGGTACTACTTCCCCCTTAATACTTTACTTAAAACCGCTAAGCTCTTTAAGAACTTTCCTCTTTTAGGTTTACCTATACGCGAGAGTCCACCACAGGTTTTATCACAGGACTTTACCCCTCGGGCTAGGCGACTGGCAATTACCCTTACCATCGTACCTCGGAAATTCCAACGCTTAAATTGCCAGGAAATACCATTCAAAATTGAGATAATTATCGCGATTTTCACTAAAGACTTGTTAAGATGGTTAATATGAACTACAAGTTACTTATGAACTTCTACGAAATCAAAAATGACTTTAAAAAAAGTATAACGAGAGGCCCTATAACCTTTTCGACACTGAGATAATACCTTTCCTAAACATTTGTAAGTAAATAGAAGTTCATTCTTTAAATTTTTACTTACTATTATCCAGAAACCTTATAGATCATGCTAAGAATTAATACCCGACTTTTTTTTACTGAAGCTGCCACATTCCGCTAAATATACGATTGCATTAAGAGCCACTTCGAGCACAATGTTTTCCTTGCCTAATATTATACAACCTGAGCCACCACATGGTAAACTACAATAATAGCGAAAAGTAAAAAAGAGTAAATACTAATTGATGTCTTTAATTAGATGTTTAATAGCTTAATTTTATTCCAGAAAACAATAGGGAAAGCCTACGTTAGTGAAGCTACACTTCGTAAACAGGTACGAGTAGTAGTCACGAGTGTTAACGATTTCAAACACACCTTATAACTCTTAGATGTTACTTGTAAAGGCTTTTTTAACCATTTACGTTCCTTGCTTTCCACTGTAATAATGAGTACACCAAAAAAGTTTATTATATACCCTTAAGCCCGCAATTTCCCTGACGTGTATAAAAAAGACCTTATAGTGGTTAATTACGTCAACCGTAAGTACGTTTATAGGCGCCCTTAACGCTTAAAGTCTTATCCACCGGTTGCAAATTAAAGGTAACAGTTACGCTAATGCTAATAAGGCTAATATTTAGGTGGACCTATTAACCGCAAGTACTATTATCGCAATAGTGGTAAACGATATTGGATTTATAATAAGTCTGGCTATTAATCGACTCGGCACCCCCCCCATCAAACGTAACAATAAGAAAACAGTATATTACGCCTAATACTCTACTGCTTTTAAACAGAATTATTTTAATCAAATCGTAAACATCGTTGGTAATGAGTTAATTAAAGGCGTTAATACTACTAAACAAATTGAATGGCACGAAAATAAAACTCCTAATATGGCATAGTAACTAGTCAACTACGCTTTTTTATATTGTTTAAGTTGTAAAAACCGTTATCTTTACTTCAATTTAGTTCCTAACCCTTTACCCACCTTTAATTTTCGTGATTGTTATGCGAACTATACGGTTCAAGGTATTATATCAAATAAAGAAACGGTAAGGTACTAAATAGAAGGCAATACGTAATACGTGGTATTAGGGAGGGAAAGCACTATAACTACTATAATTAATCATGACGATGTTAATAAATCCAAAGTTAAATTTAAACCAGGAGAATAACTATCGTTACTAGTAATAACGATAATTTGAAGTATCATAAAAGCCATTACGTTTAATATCTTTAAGTTCTAGGTAACCTTTTTACTTTAATTAGAGGATATAAAAACCTTTGGCGTTAACTTCGACGTTAATGTAGACTAATTAGTTATAAATAGCTAAAGGGTTCCCTCGCCTTTAAATAGGGGCACCTACAGTTTTATATTTAAGACCCGGAAGTGATATTATTGAATCTGAAGAATCTGAAAAAAGGTTAATTACCCCAGCGCTTTGATTATTCAACCGTTAATAATCTATACAATGTCCTAAAGTCCTTAAAATATAAAGATGTATAATAATTTACTTCAAAATCTATTGAACGCTTTTGTTACCATTGTTTTACGTATATCTAACCCCCCTGGAGACTTAAATTTACATCAAAAACAATAAAGAATTTAAATGTACGATTTTCGTCCATATTTTTTTGTATACAATAAGCCTATCTTTCACGTTGTTGATTCCGTATCCTCTTTTTACAGGGCTAAGTTTTTAAAATACTTTTCGATAGAAGATACGTAGGAAACGCTAATAATATTATCAATTAACACGTATCTAGGCCTACCTAACCTCTCCGTCTACGATATCGGTACAGACTTTACGGCGGCGTAGTTTTAAGAAAATGCTAATATCAAGAGGATTTTTTTAAATATATACTTTTGAAAACCTATTAGAATATTGAAAGGGTTAAAAGGGTAAACGACCTAATTCTCTAAGCGTATAATATCCTTATGTTGGAAATTAAAAGCTTTACGGATCCGGAGGCACACCTATAAATAACTGTAAAAGACCTAAATAATATTATGGGTCCTAACGGCTTAATGTTAACATTACTAGTCTTTGGAGCGTACCTATGCTTAATAAGTGAATCTCCGCCTTTCATAAATACTTAAAAAACGTATTACGGCCCATAGCAAAGTTCTAAGGAAGCTGCGAAGAAAATCGGCACGCTGTTAGATTAATAAGGTTCTTAATATTAGGAACGGCTTTACAATAATGTATATATTTACTTTATCATTACAAATCGAAGTATTTATGTGTCGAAATCTGGGTAAATGGGAGAGCCTGCATAAAATATCAAGTATTGCAAACTCCGAAAATGTTATTAAAATTCTTAACGGTCTTATATCTTTCCGAACCATTTAGGTTAAGTCTTATACTAGGGCTATTAACGATAATGACTCTTAATCCAAACAACCGAGTTAATATAAATCTTTTCTATCTGTTATTGATAACACGATAAAACGCCGTCAACGCGGATGACCCCTAGGGGAAAAATATTAAAGAAGAGAAATACACACTGGTCCACATTTACAATACTATTTGTGTAGGTAAAAAAGAGAATAATGAAGACTTGTTATTAAAACTCCGAATATAAGGGATTATTAAGACCTTCGGAAAACCATTTAATAAAATCGATAAAGTTGAAATTAACGGCCTATTAACTCGAGGTGTTATATAATTCGTACCGAAAACTGACTTTAATTTTTTTTGTATCCAAACGTCACGATTTTCAAGTCGAGAATTATCCACGAAGTTAAAGGTAAAGCTACGGGACAACCGTAAAGAAAATCACGTTAAATCGCTTAAAGATACGGTGATAAAATCAACAACTAAATCCGTAAGTAGTCGCTGACGATTTAAAAGATCATCTAACGCTAAGTAATTACTTTAGTAACAAATTTACTACCTAAAACTAGAGACAAATTTATACTTAAAGCCCGTAATATGACGTATACCTATACGTAATTAGCAACATATTTATAACAGATTATATTACTAAAACTTCCATAAAAATTATGTGTTATTGATCTTTTTGGAATGGTAATACAACGTATTTAACTACTATATGGATTAGGTAAAACAGGCGTCTATTAGTCTGTAACCTATTAGTCATACTCTAAATTATGGCTAGCAATCAAGTTCTTAACGTGCAACCCGTATTTACTAATAATATAAAGAAGTATTTCGGCATAGTAGGTATACAAATTAATAATAGTATTTTCGTCGGAACAGCTGGCTTTATAGTACTGGAATAATAAGCGATGAAAAACTTTAAGTTCTGGAATTATAAGCTAGTAATGACATTAACGAATGGTAGATAACTTAATTTCAATAAATAGTCAATTCTTACATTCCGTGTAACTACCGGCCTTTATTTTCTATAAAAAAGCCAAGGTATTAATTTGGCTACAATCGATAAAACTGACAGGGTTAAGGCTTAACGGTACTTGAAACAGCTTGCTCGTGGCAACTATATTTCTGTCTTGTACTTACCAGAAACTTATTATAACCTTTCTATCGCGGTATAAATACAAAACTCAGCAGATGAAGACTTTAACCGATTGAATAAGAAGTTCGAGTGGTACATGAGAAACCTAAACCAAAGGATTAATATAGGTTTAATCGACTTATCAAAAGTTAAGTTAATAATGTTTATGGACTGTCTTTTTACAAACAACACTGTCTTACATTTTTAATTCGACCATCTAATAACCTTTAATAATAAAGACAAACGAAAACATTAGTTTAATAATATCAATAACCTAATTCACTAGACCTCCGTTAGATGTAAAAGGATTATACGAAGCGTTGTTAGCTTCGGAGGTTTACGGTATAATGGCGGGCTTTAACGTAAGCATAGTACTGTAGTAATCCATTAACCTTATGACCAGGTAGTTAAAGATTCCTCTTATCCCGGTGGTAATCTATACCGACTCGAAAAGCCTTTTCGAATACCTTTCAAAACTCAAAGCTACCAACGAAAAACGCCCAATAATCGACGTAATAACACACCGAAAAGCCTACTAAAGGAGGGAGATTAAGTAATTCCAGTGGATTAACGGTAAAGACCATCCTGAAAATACTATAACGAAGGTAGTATCAAATAAAGCCCTGGAAAAGCTTGTAAATAATGACAGGCTAACTATATAAATGAAAATCTATGTTAATAAGTTGCTACGAGAGCTTAGATTACGCAACGGAAATCATAGATGTGGTAGAAAACTAGAAAACTACCAGGGAAATAAAGGCTACAATTGCGGCCTGTTTAAATGGCATGGTTAAAGTGGAGGCCTATAAAGGCGTGTGGCGAAAGAATTTTTTGTAGAAGTTAATAAAGTCGGACCTCGGAGAAACAGAGCAATTAAAGTCGAATATGATTGATTTGTAAAAAATTGTGTGCAATTTAGTATAAAGGTTAATTGAGATTGATAAGAGGTTGGCAAGTTGACGAGGTCGATATTCAGCGCTAACCAGAAAAGTTTGTTAATCACACTGATTGATATACACGCACGAACTAAAAAACCGCCAGTTTTGGAATAGTATTACATATAGTATAGTAGGTCAATTTTATTATAAGTAAAGTTAACTATACTGAATTATAAGTTAAGTGCATTTCTTTTTAGGAACTTACCGCATTGGGTATAAGTCGAGTGCAGTGCGATACATTTTAATCTAGGGCACGGGCCAAGTAGTTGGCCATACAAATTACTGTGTAGACCGGCTAGCGGTCTACTAAACCAAGAACAATACATCCCCCACTTGACCAATGAAATACTACTGTTACTTCGACCACGATTCTAATCAACAACTTTGTAACAATCTAAGGCCCTACCAACATTATTTATTATTTAAGTCGGGGTTGGAGTATTCATAGGCCCGGGGAATGTTCATGTCATTTGGGAGGAGGTTGTATCTATCTTAGTAATAGTAGTCCGTGATTTTTTTGCATTTTATTAAATTTTAATAGTAGTTCATTGAAAATGAATCGAAACTAGTCAGTGGTTTTATACATTTAATTAAAGGAAAAACTTTCATTAAGGACCCCAAGACAAATCTGCCTTCGAGCAGCTTTAGTTCTCATTTTACGCAAAACTTTCTTGCATTCAGTAGACTCGTAAACAAGAGGCTTTTTTTGAAACCAATTGATTCCAGTGGGATTTTTGGAGATATTTTCTTTAATGAGACAAAACAAGAGTTCTCCATCCTGTTATTTACTATTATGCTGTTTATTTTCCATTCAGTGTATGTACGAGATTTATTAAAAGAACCTTACAAGGATTATAACCTATTAGAAATTTGGAATGTGGAGTCTCGTGGCATGGTTACCCCTTTTACTATTTATAGAATTTATAAACACTTGTAATACCTTGAGAAAACGAAGTGATTTTCCAACAGGTAGGTATGTTGGTCAAAATGACTTTAATTATTTGGTTTTAAACTTGTCTATAATGAAATAGCAGATTGTTTCAGCACGACGTATTATCGCAAAAGCATTGGAATATTCTAAAAAAAACCTTCTTAACCACCGATTTTCACCCATGAATTACTATTTATTTAATTTAAGAGGCGGGTTTATTTACAGTTTACGAATTTTCGAAAATTGAATTCGACTATAGTTAACGAATTTACCCTTGAAGGCTGCAAGTCTCTTACGAATGAATATTTTGAAAATAGTTACGATGTCATTATATCCGGAATGCTTTATACATTCATTAAATTTGTTCAATACATATACTTCATAGTAACTTCCCCTTCAATATTTGCATTAACGAGAACTAAGCACTTAGAGGATTGAATTTGTAATGTATAACAAACTCTAAAGAAATTAGCTTTTTTTCGATTATATTTAAATCTCTATTTACAAGCTGATTACCATCGCGTCAATTTATGTTACGGACGACTCAACTGTTACCGGCTACCCGGATCGTAACATCATCATTTTTGTATTCTGAAAACAGTATTTCTCGCTTGGTTTATATCGTATTTTTCGGCATATCGAACGTAAATATAATATTTATCGGTGGATGTTTATTTTGGATATTGTAAAAAGGGACCTATTGAACCTTTCTTAGTTTCCAATTGGCTTTAAAGCGAGTTATCTATCTACTTCATAGTTATTATTCACTTAGAAAACTTTAACAACCCGCGTTACACAATATTTATTACAAACTGTCTAAACAAAGCCATTACTTGAAAATTTACAAAGAAAGCAAACGTTGAAACCTTTGTAAAATAATCTATAAACTATTATAAACGATTCGAAGGTTTATTTCGTGCAATTCTTAGTAACTACGACTATGATTTCACTGAAGGGTTTTCAATACTTTTTTATAACCCAATGGAAGCGAATTATTGATCCAATATTGGTTTCAAATCAGATACAGATAACTTTATAAATCGTGTTAACTGAGATGACTTGAATTAACCATAGTCATTTGTAGTTCACATCCAATTAAATTAGAATCACCGACTTCGCGGGTGCCAATTAGCATCAAATAATGAAGATATTACAATTATCAATATTGATTTATGTTTTGGAAATATATGGTTATTATATCTATTTTATTTAAAGAATCGAAATTTAACTTATTGTAATGAAGAATCTGTGAGAAATGGTTAATGGTTTTAATCCAAGTATTTGTCAAGCGATAAAATTAGTGTGAATTATAACATCATTTATGAAATAAATTAATAAACATTGCTTCAAAGTATTTTTCTTCGTTTTCATGATTTATAATCAGCTATTAGGCATATCTATCGTTTTAAAAATACAAAAGAAAGAATTATGCAAACATTTCGTCTAGTTTAATCATAAATACCTGATAAAGTATGATATCGATATATTTCGTGTGAAATTCCAAGTTTCGGATTGAAATCACCTACGATTTCACGTCGATCAAGTTGGAAAGACGACTTTGAATCCGCTACTTTCTTAAAATATTTATTATTATCAATCTCTTGTTTTCTACGTAGTTAACTTAAATACAGAAACTTAATTTGAATTTTATAACAAGTTTATTTTATATACTGGTACTAAGTTATGAATAAGCCTCTTTTACGTAAATATTATACTCGAACGCTAGTAATTTGTTAAACGGATGAGGTATACTTAATATACTTAGTAAACACTCAATAATCTATAGATTATCAACTTCTTTAATTCTTTCGAATTTAGATACAACTCGGTGATAGAATACAACAGCAATTTTAGGTCCATTCGCAAAAAAGAAAAGGCCTTTTAAGTATTTCCTTTAGGTATTTGATGTTAATTCACTAGAAAGCTACGATTTGGTTACTTTTCAATTGTTTTACATCATATTGCCACGTTTCAGAAGTTACTTATTGATTTTGATTTTTTTTCCATGCTCCGACTTTTATCGATAACCTTCAATATATGAAAAAATGATTAGTGTTTCTACTTATGCAACCCTTTTTCATGAAACCTCAGTTGCTTATTGATAGTTTGAAAATTACCTATAGATTTTTTTCGTTGTTATTTACCTTAATATCAATGTATTGAACGACTTGAGTAGCAGCTTTATTCAAGGCATAGAGCTTGTCAGTTACTTTGAAATCGGTCGTAAAAACCTATTTGATATCTTTTTTACTTGCGGTATACCCACTAGTTAGCCTCTTGGTTTATGCTTTAGCGAACGGAAGAAAACGAAAAAAAAAAAAAAAAAAAAAAAAAATAAGAGGAAAAAATGAAAAATATTACTTTGCATTCTTGGGCATCGCTCGACCTCACAATATAACGACAACCGCTGGCATCAAAGGTATCAGGAGAAACGATTTTATAATTTTCCTTAATATTTTCATAAACTTTATGCCGTATACACAAAGCGCTTAAGGCGGGAGTTATCTAAATTTTCAAATTTTAACCTCAACATTATGAAGGATATAAACGATATAAAGCTTAACTTTTACCGCGATTGTAGCAATTGAAGTTTATATAAGCTAAGGATAACTTAGTGATATCGTATAATATATTGATGGTTAGGTTTAGGGGCTGGTAGATGTGTTTACTGGGTCTTTCGTAAAGTTACTACAGGCGAAATCGTAATAATGATAACCTTAACCTCAACAGTTCACAAACAAGTTATAAGGTATCGAGGCGTTTGAGGGGATGTATTTATTAATGGTATCAACATAAAACACACGAGGATCAAAATTTATTCGCATTGTATACTAAAAATACAGTACGTTTACAAGTATTGGATATTTGATTATCGATAACGTTTAATTAAGAGAACTAGCAGTTCGTTAATAGATATGCATCCCATTTAAAAACTTATGAATATAATTCATCAATTACGTTCGGTACAAGAAATTTAGTGATACAATATGTCCTATCTCCATTTTCGTCGAAAGAAATCTATTAGTAAAAATGAAAAATAAAGGCGAACAAAGGAAGGGGGGTTTCGAGGGAGATTGGTTTATAAGAAATTTATATTGAAGGAAGAAGTAGAGAGAGAGTTAAGCAGAAGGGATGGGGGGAGGGTTGTTATTCAAAGAGTAAAATAATGTTGACGTCACTGCTGCCAATATCATTACATTCTACAATTATCGGTAGGAACGCCGGCATCGGCAACGCGTAAACTAGGGGTGATATTATCAACTGGTGCTTATGTTAATTGTCGCTAGAGCTTTAACCCTGGCGATTATATCGTTTTTACAATGCTCCTTCGCACACTTACTCCAATCCACAAATCATATGACTAAGCTACATCACATATATTATATGAACTCTATTACAGCTTCGCAATAGAGGATTCCCCTTTTCATATTTGTTTATTATTGATTATTAACAGTATACAAACTCTATAAGCGATGGACGTAGATTAGTCCCTTCATATATTTCACTCCATTCACTACCATTTACAATATTTGCTCTAAATTCGCAAATCTACCAATATTGAACGCAAAGATATTAGATCTTTTCGCAAAAAAATATATATCTTTTTTATCTTACTAAGTTGTAATGGGTTTTAAAAAACATATACTTCTACTAACTCTTCATCAATTTGATATTAATTTAGAATGATATTAGAATAAAATTGGTACCAATATCATGGACTTATAGTCTTAGAGGTTCTACATAAATGTTAATTCATAATGTATATAATGCTCCTCATATTTCATTCGCCGTAAAAATCTTATGTAAATTAATCCTATAACACCTTATTATCGAATCAATGACGTACAATACAAGCTTATAATCTAAATAGAACACGTTAACGAAAAAGAATAAGCTAAAATACTAATCTTCTCTCAACGTGAACTCAAATCTGAAGGGAGTTAGAAAATAAATTGAGTAGTAGTAATATAGTTTCTTCATCAATTTTAAAAAGAGAATTTCTATGATTTCATGGAAAACTGACATAGGTACTTCATAAACCATGTTAGCATTACGGTAATGTAACTATCAATAAAATTAACACAATTCCAACTTTATCAATTTTGATACTGTTTACTTTAGTTTTCAATAATGAAACCATAAATATACACATTTGAAATCGAGTAGAACTTTGTAGGGTTTACTTTGAATCAATTTGGCAATTCAAATTTTGACGTTAACTCTAAAATTATTTATATCCTCCCACTAAAAAAGAAAACAAACATGGGATTCCAAAATATGAAAAATAATAGGTTCAACAACTATAGTTATAGTCGTCAACCTAAGTAATAAAAGTTCCTTCATTCAGCCAAATCTAACTTGAGTCTTTTCGGAGACTATATAATTAAATTTAATATTAAAACCAGTATCTCTTCATAATACGATATACTGATAATAACATCCTATAAGGTATCTCATTCTATCAATATCCCGCTAAATACTTTAGAATATTTATTTCGCATAAAGATGGAAAATAATTTATATATTTGTTATTGAAGGGTTATTATCATGATCAAGATGGCAGAGCATTTGACCAGTTCGATGACATATAAAAGGATAATCAAATAATTATTAGGTTATGTAAAATCTAGTATATTCATAACAGCCGATAATCCTAACCGTTTCTTTTTAATCTTTTGTCTCCGTGACTTCTAAGTATTAGCCGCGTTCAATTTATTTCTAATAGAAGGCAGAATGATATTGGATGCAATACATCACCTGCTTGAATTGAAATTGAATGATAATATAAAGTTGTAACCAAAAGTCTTATTGACTATGTATTGAGTAGATTTGAAAGTTATAAATTCAAGAAACTTCCTTCGGTAACTTTCAATTAATATAAGATATCCGCCCTATCAGAATTTCTATTTAGGATTTGAATCAAAAGCCATTTATCTCCTCAACTATTTAGTTCTGTCATATTTATAATCTACATGATATATAGACGCGGGATTAATTTGTTTTCGTAATTAACAATACTTGAAATTGAGTGTAATATACCAGTTAAATCTTGTACACATATTACTATACTCGGGAATAAAAGAGTAAGTAGTTGAAAAATCCCTAACTAAATGCGTTAGGATATTATAGGGAATATTAGACTTCCTTCCCTCCTGTAACTGACTAGCGAACTTACTAGCGTTGTGTACCTTCTCTAAATTTATCGTTCTCCATATCTTGCGGACAAAGTATTAGCTTATTCAATATGTAATTACAAGTAGGAACATTTTTGTTTCCGATTTATGCTTGCATCTCAAAATATGTTATTACTTTATTATATTCCAATTTGTGTAATATTAGGCGGGATCAACATCGTACTTAAAATAACCTTAAGAGTTGTCATAAGTCTCACTAAATACAACGTGATTCGTTAGGTAACAAAGGTATAATTCCTCATGTTATCTGGTAAAAATACTGGCAAAAAAAGAGTGGAAACTTGTTAGTTTCATTATTATCTAACAGTAAACATTGAATAATTGTCGTAATTTAATGTACAGAAACTCATATATCTTAAGTTTATACGTTTGTTTGCTGACCTAAATCCTAAAGAATATCGTAATCGTTACGTAATCTACATTCTCTTTGCTTATCTTTCGAAGAGAAAAAACAACTAAAATAACTATACACTTTATTTAGGTCTTTCAATGGGAAGAATTGATAGGTAGGATAGTTATATTTAACGGACTCTAGATAAAATCAACCAGTGGTTATACTAATCGTAAGTTCATTCATAAAACCGCTTCTTACTTTTTACAAGGTCTGGTGCTACTACAAACCCTGATAGAATTGAACGTGTAGAGATATCTATTGATGATTTCACTGGTAAGCTTATTAATGGTCTTTCTAAAATGAAAAAACATTGGGATAAAGTGAGTAATGTTTTTTCTCTACTAATTACTAGACTCCATAGTTATTTATTACGCTTACATTAGTAAAAGACTATTTTACGTTGTTGGATTCAATACTCAGCTCGTCAACCTAGGTAGTAAGGTTCAATAAAATTGTTTAGGCTAGGTTTTAAGCAAGTTCTTCAGAAAATTTGTTAAGGGAATTAAGGATCATTATTACCAACAAATTCTTTATCTTTATCCTAATATAAAAATTTGAGGTTCTGATCCACAGCGAATTCTAGAAGTAAATTCGCCAGATCGACTTCTTCTCCAGCTTACCTAGTAATAGAATTACTTGTTTCTATAGGCTAGATGTTAGTATTACCTTAACCGATGTTTCTGTTTTCTTCCACATTTTAAGAAAACCATTCTTAAAAAACTAGATATATTCGTTAAAGACATAAAGACCATAGTTAATGTCTTCAGGTTTCATGTTGAACCTAAAGCAACCGATAAAATTGGTTCGGTACTTCATGGTCAAAGTTTCATCAACATTTATAAACCATAAGTTATTATCAATGTATTCAACTATTATGATGCTAACTGTTTGGTTTGTCTCTATTATGACGGAGTCGATGACGATATTCATTTAGGTATAATTGATAGGCATTTCTAAGTTATTAATTACGTAGTGAATTAACTATTGTCAGGTTTTATAAATATAAATATAGGAGTGTGTTGATTATGAATCTTTTGTTGCTAAAAAGGTTGTTGACTTAGAAAATTTTAATATCTTCTTAGCTATTTACTAACGTTAGGGGTTTTAACAAGTGAGTAATCTTTCGAATCTTAAGGCGCATAAAATATAGTAAATTAGTTTTAAAAACACGCAAAACTCAATGATAAGGTTCTACTATATCAATGAAACTCGTTATAAATAAGTTGAGACGTAATTGATAATATAAAACTGATACCATAAATATAGATATTTCCGTAAAACAAGAACAAAGATGTTCTCTTTGCAAAGAGCCTGGAAAAGTTATAAATCATATTCTTTTACCAGAAATACTAATTCAAATAAATAAAGAAATTACATATTCTAATATCTTATTATGATGAGACGTATGATTCGTATGAAAAATTGCTTAAGTTACATTAACAGAATACCGTTTTAAATAAATTGTAAATATGTGGAAGGAGGGTAGCCGCAACATTAGATAGTATACTTTACAACATCTTAGAAATAAGGGAGTAAATTTGTTGCTCTCAGACGAACCAAACTTTTAACAGTACTTTTGACATGACATCAGCTGAATATTTATGGAGAATGGAAGGTAAATATGAACAAGTGGATAATGATCGATGAAAGTAATAAGTAGACTTAAGTTCACATTCTATACGGACTTAGTTTAAATATATATATAACTTCAAATATTTTGGATAATCCGACAATAAAATTTATTTTAACGAAATAGTCATTGAGGTCAAAAATTAGTTTTCAATAACAATTTCATTTCGCAAAACCAGTAAGAAATTTAGAATCTAAATCTATTTTATTAACTTAGTGATGAACGTATTTGTAAACTTAGGAAGCGATATAGATAGTTTTTTGTCGAAAAATATTTGGTAACGTGTTAATTCATTTGTTTTTGCAATAGACGTCTCAACAAGTCTTTCAAAACAGCTTTAAAGACATCATAGTGTAAAACCCAAGGGTAGGCTACGATATCCTTATATAACATATTGAAATATAAAAATACTTTAGTTAAGCTTTTTTGGAATTTAGGAAAGTCTACAAATATATTCCCACATGGAGAACAATACATTCGGTAGATTATCGGGAGATTTACGACAAGGTTTTATGCTCATAATGAAGTTATGGAGATGGGCTATTTAGGGGCGTCCTGGGTGCGCGCGCAGCAGCGCCTGGCTCGTATTCGTCTGTTTTTACGAGAGGGAACCACTGTTTACGTCAGTATAGGGACCTTGGTAACAGGAACTCTAACAATAATAATCCTGGTTGTCGGAAAAAGAGTGTAGGGATGCTTATTAGTGCAGAAGAAACTTTGTTGTTGTACAGGGAAGGGTTTGGAGCCAGGGGTTGCTTGGATAAGCGGCCCCTTTTTGTTTGTTTTTGGACTCGACACCCCAGTCCACCCGCGTACAAGGGTCTCCCCCACGACGCAACTCATTAAAACGCCGCGATACTCATGTACACTCGTACATGTGATCTTTATGCGTTTTAATTTCGCCCGTCATTCAGATTACTTTTACATTACTCCGTTTTACAAAGCCCATTTTTAAGGGCCAACCTAATCATATCTTACGCGTAAGTAAACGTTGGGTGGGATTGAAGATAATCGTTTTGTGTGGCCCAATTAGGGTTATGATTCATATATTTATGGGTTTCTTGATGGTGGGGCACCCTAAGATCTTGATTAGAGGGATGGCGCAGGGTACTGGAGGCTTATAAGAGCTACCGGTGGACCTCGTGTTACGATTCCACTTGCCGGTATCTGGAAAATTTCGTAGCAGCTGGTGCAACATTCAATGGTTGGAACTGCCCGGTGATAGTAAAATACCAAAAAAACGATGTTATCAGGACGTATCTTTATATAATGGAAACGTTTTGAATTTATTACCTACATTTGACAGAATCATTATAGAACGAGTATCGAATATCATTAGGTTAATACGAAGTTAAATTCAAAATGAATAATGGGTTCATCATTAGTTTCGTTTTAATAAAGAACTTCCAAAATAAAATACAATACGAAATATTATAATATTTCTAGGATGACACTTAATAATATTCTAAGGTGTTGAGTATTGATAGTTGTATTTTTGAATTGATTTGATTTTGATTATGTTCTTAACCTTAATATTAATCAACTTATCAACTTCAAATAAGGATTCGTTAAATATGTAATTCTTATCATTAACATCATATAATATTCAAATTTAAGTAATGAAAACATGGAATTTCTGCATAATATAGTTAAATCTGTTACCGATATTAAAAATATAAAGTATTTATTTTATAAGGAGAATTTAACCTCAGGGACGTTGATTGTATTTCTTTAACACTCAAAAGTTGTTTTTTGTTATAATTAGAGATAAAAGTGAATAGAAAATTATTTTCGGAATATCTTTTCGAATTGCAGTCAATTGCAGAGCAGTCCAGTATAAAATACTGAATGTAAATGGATTTCAATATCTGTAGGTTGAGTGTATTAACGGCAATTCAAATACAGGCGTAAGCCAAGCAATTGCCTATAAAATTTATTGTGTGGGCGGGTTATTGCTCTGCAAAATTTATAAGTAACACATTATCACTTTTAATATAATATCAATTACCTTGACTACGATTTTAATAGGCTATATTATAATGATAAAAGCATATTGACATTGATTAGTGTTCATTGGATTAAGTATAGATAAGCTAGGTAGAAAAAAATGCTATTTTCTAGTGATTACGTTTATTCTAAACAAGGATAAGGAAATATTTTCGTGAAGTGTCTTTATAATATTGTGTTAGGTTTCGCGGCAATGAAATAGAGTGATCTGCAGAATTAAGTTTATTTGCGTGGTAATTCTGAAGTGGGAAAGGTATCACAATCAAAAACATCGAGAAATTTTCATTGAATTAGTTTTACAAGCATTGAAATTGATCACTTCAAACATTTAAGTTTTTTAGGCTATTAAAATTGGCAAATTTTTAGGTTGATATTATTGTTTATATTATTATTGTAAATTTTCAATCATTAACATCCAAGTCTTGCGAACTCTTTAATTTTGTTATAGGCTAGTGCCTGGCTAGTATTACCAGGAATCCAACCCTAGTAGGTCTACACGCTCCTGCTATGCTCTAAAGCATAGAGGAAGCCGCTTAAAGGCACGTTACCACACGTTACATAATTAGGGAGAGGGTTATACCATTTTAGTTTTATAGCCGTTCCCTAGTTGAGACTTTTCTTCTCATTTTTCTTTATCGAGGTTTATAGATAGAATACGACTACTTTAAGCGACAAATTCGGCTTTAGTCACTTTACATATAAACCTCGATCTCTTTCCGACAGTGTCTTAGTTTCTTTTTAATGGTTATAGCTTAGGGCTATATCTTTATCCTCCGACCCATCAAATTTGGACGCCTAGGCCTTGAAGCAATTCCTTAACTTACGCGTTAATAAATAAATTTAAAGCGTTTTAACGGCTTGGTACGATTATTTTACGACTTGATACGAACGTTTTACCGACACCTTACGTGTAAAACTTATTAAACGAGATCAAACCGTTCGAAAGTACGTTTTACACTTGGAATAATGGAATACTAACGCGTGAAACGCCCTAACTAACATAACCCAACAGTTTGAAGTTGCCGGTACGCCTACGTTTTCAGGTTAACTTCCTCCCTAAAAGGTTTCCCCTACGTACGTTACGAATGACGCTACTGTTATACTGCTTTTTACCGGGGACCGTGTGGGCGACTTACGTAACAACGACTTAAACTCTTTTAACTCTGATTACAATACTGGCGCTCCTTACGACGAGCGTCGACGCCCTAAACATAAACCTTTTAACTGGTCAGTCAAATTTTCCGGTAATAAGTTACGATTCCTGGTATAGGAAGCTACGATAATACGTAAATTACGTCGGAACCAGAAATTTATCGGAATGAAAAATAATTACTTTTACGCTATCTTTTAATAGTTAAAGGGCCATGTAAAGACTATTATAAAAAGTTACTACGCCCGCGGAGGCGACAGTAGTACTAACGATATTAACGCCTTTATTGCTATGCTTCGTACCTACTATTACGACTTTAACGCGGTTAAAGTAACTATTATTTAGCTTACCAGTATAAAGTAAAAATCTCGTAAACGATTTTTCGCTTTCTTCAATATTTAGGAAACCTTATTCGCGAAAGCTGGCGGTATAGCTTGGAAATCCTCCGCTAAACTCGCTATTTTAAAAGGAGTTATTAATAACACATTTTCTAATAATTTGCATCCCGTTGATATACCAGCGGATTACAATAAATAGGTTGTTCGCGTTTAACTTATCGACGAACGCCTTCATAACCTTTCTACTCCTCATGGCGTTATTAGTATTATTGTTACCGGAGGCGTTTTCCGTAGTGGAAATAACGGCCATAACGCGCCCGTTCGAAATAGCTAGGGCGATTTTATTATAACCGGCGTAAGTACCTTTCGAACCGTTTCGAAGCGGCGCACCACCTGGATTAACTAAGCGAAACTTTTCCGTCATAAGGATTTCGGGTTATGTTTATGTTACGGCGCGGACAGCTACTGGATTCGTACCTGCCTATGGAATCCGTCGTAACGCCCGAGTAGCTTTAACGCCAAAGCCGCTATAAAAATTTATTTCACTTCAGCCGAAGACGTTATCTACTTCGAGGAGGGAAAAATGTAACTTTTATACACAATCGCGTACAGGAGTTAATAGGACTTCAATTTGACCTGGTAATCCCGTCCCAGTTTTTAAATAGCTTCCCATTTATAGTAAATTTTCTTTGTAATTCCATTCGTTTTATCCACGTTTTAATAAATATAGTTTATGAATATTATAACGTTACGAGTGAACAGCTTACTAAATGCTTAAAGTTACCGCGTTTCTTTATTCCAATACAGTAATTCAGCGAAATTACGAATTACACATCCGGTTTTCTCCTACGCCTTATTTTCTTTGTAACCTTTTTAAACGTCGACCTCGATAGCTATCATTACCGGAAATAAGCTTATATCGTTTCCTTTTTATAATATGAAGTTATTTTAGGTAAACCTTCAATATATTTTTTGCAAGTTATTTATGACGTCACGAAACATATATTACTTTTAGGAAGAACTGGTAACTACCGCGTTCAGGAACAGGGGTTTACGCCCGTTTAATAAGTACTAAAGAGGGCGGGCATCGCTATATTACACGTTATTTTACGATAGGCCCGCAGGGATCAATCAGTTACTACATAGCTCGTCGCTGTTTCCTTGATGATATTAATAATGCATTTTTCCCGAACTATTCGTTTTAGTTTACAACAAATTCCCCGTTAACCTTAAAAAATTCTCGCTTTTATTCAATAAATCCCTTAACGATAAGCTACTTTTTGATCGCTTTAACGCAGATTATAAAATCGTCTTTCGTATCGATAACCAGGGCTAACCCTAAAACGTACTATAGGGTCATTTATAAAGTATATCGTGTAAAAAGTTCCTTGTGTTATTTAAAACGTTAACCGAGCTATTCGATTAGGGTTATATTCGATTAAGTAACTTCTTAACGAGCGTCATAATACTTTTCGTTAAAAAATCTAAAGAAAAGTCACGATTTTGTATCGATTACCACCGGTTCAATGTTATTATAAAAGGAAATTATTACCTGTTTCCTTTTATAAAAAAAGTCGTTTGTAAATATTTCGTAAGTTAAGTGGTTTAATAAGTTGCATATTAAAATTGCTTTTTATAAACTTCTTATTAAGGAATGAAACTAATAGAAAACTGTATTTCGTATGCGTTTCGGACTTTTCGTTTAGTTTGTTACTTTTTTCGGCTTTTTTAACCCCTCCGTTACTTTTTAACGGTATATTAATAATATTTTAGGCCGTTTTCACAATATTTTCTGTTTCGTTTATTTTAACAGTACTTTCGATGATTATATAACTAAGATTAGGTAAATTTTTAACGCCTTAAACGCTACGAAACTTTAACTAGTTATTTTTAAATACGAATTTGGCGTTTGAAAAGCTACGTATTATCCGGAAATAAACGGTATTTACGACGGTTTTAAGTATACGGGGCTTTTTTAGGTTCGTAAATTTCTACCGTTGTTTTATTATCGATCACTCGACAATTATTGAACTATTACTTTAGTTAACCCGTAAGGTTACTCCTTTTTGTTAGGGGTTTAAAGAAAAAGCTGTTTTCGAGCGGTTTAGGTTTAACTTTTTTTCCGAACCCGTACTCATTTAATGAAATTATAACTGCGACACTTTCCTTCAAGCCAACTGTTTTAGCTAGGCCCTAAGAGTTTGCCTTCTTCAACGCGACAACTACGTCAACTTACGCCTAGTAGCGTATTACTCCTGTCGCTTGTTACCCGCTAAATATAATGATGAAATTTACGACAAAGAACTACTTGGAATTATAAGTTGTCTAAAAGTATGAAACTCAGAGTTCCGAGGTACAACGAGTCCGTTTACAATTCTAACGAACCATAAAAGCTTAGAATATTTTATAATTACACGACACCTTTCTGAACGACAAGTTCGCTGTTCAAACACCTTTAGTAATTTCGCTTTCGATTAGTATATAATAAAGCAATAAATCATATACGACATAATACTTTGTTATGACAAAACAAGTATATTTCTAGAGGCTTTTCGAATTTACTTTACTTAGGTCGAAATTTTTAATTACTACGTTTTGAATAATTTACTTTCGAGCCTCTTTTACATAAGTACGTTTCCTGGCTAACCGTCGCCGGCGAATTAATTTCAAAAGATCGTAAACTTTTACTAACGTCGATCTCTCAATCCATTAGGATACCGATATTATACACGATACTTCCTACTTTCAACTAGAACGTACGGTACGTATGGATAACCGATATTTCCTAATAGATATTCGTACCGACGACGACCGTACATTAAAGGTTTTAATTGCGGATTATTTGGTAAAAGAAAATAGAATTTTGAGGTTTCGCGACCGTATTTAGGTACCTGTTTACAAGCCGATTATAATCTCGTTAATTTAAATTACTTACGATTTACTTTTTACCGGTCAACCAAGTCACCACGCTATTTTCTCTATTATTTCCAAAACGTATTTTCAACCAAGTTTACAATACGTAATTCGTTACTTTTACCGTAATTACGACATTTATAACCGTATAACGTATTAGAAACACCGTCGAAAAGAGCTTTTCAAATCCTTTTTATTTTACGAATAGCTTTAGAGCGAACTTTCCATCGACTTTATAGTTAATTTACCTTATAAATACATTCATGACTCAAGTTACCTTATGGTCATTACGAACCGCTCAAGTAAAGACATTAACTTCGAGGTTATAGTTATTATAGACGTCGAAGCTTATACAGAGCGATTTTTAAATTTCTATTAGTGATTTTATAGTTTTCCGCGTAAGTTTATCAATAACCGTACTTCAAACTGGATTGATAGGGCTTAAAAACAATTTTACGACTTAACTGGGGTGTAATAACGTTTCAATACTACCTTTTATCCCGAAACCAACAGCGTAACCGAACGCGTAAATTAAAAGATCTTTACGTATTTATGTTTATTCTTCGTTTATATGTAACTCTATTAAAGCCGTTTGTTACCTGGTTATAAACTGGTATTAAATAATAAGGATATGATTATTATAGATATTAACTCGTTTTTTATAACCGATGGATATTACGTCGATTTAATATAGCTAATAAAACGTTTTTTCTTTCCGGTGACAACACTACGTGTAAAGGCTAAAGACTTTATTTAACGGATTCGCAAAGTTATAAAATTCGTAAAAACTGTAAATTGGTTACGTAATAACTTATAAAAGAAGCCGCTAATAAGTGGCACTCTCCTTGTAAACGTTTTTTAGTTAGTGATAACGTTTGACCTTTTTTCAAAACCTTTAAATTAAACGAATTTTTAACAAAGTTGAGCTAGTTTTACAATAAGTATCAAGTAACTCGTGTAATCGACTTCTACGTTATTAAATTTAATATACCTAGCGAAAAGTATTCCCGATTTTATATAAATTCATTTTTTTAAGTCACTTCAGATTCGCTGCTAAGCTAGTTAGCTCGAAACTTTTAACCGTAAGTTATAATTACTAAAAACGACGATGGCGGGGAAAAACTGTAATGCTAAGTTAAAAACGTATTACGGGCCCGTAAAAAACCCTACGTCGGACGTACCCGACTTTATGCCTAATTGTAACGATAGGTTTTAATTAAGTGGATAGGTTATCTATATCTAATATAAAAGCCGTTTTTAAACCTTTTTAATACTGTAGTACTCGATACCTTCGAATCTCGTTATAAAACGGCTAATTATAACGATAGGCCTTTACACACAGCCTATAAACAGGTATAATTTTACAGTTTATTTTACGAAACGTAGCAACGTATAATCTGTTAATAAGCCGGTATTAAAAAATGTATTAATATTGATAAAAACGAAAAGAAAACAACTACAGCTGAGCCTATTTAAATATATCTTCGAAATCCTAGTTTAAGTCCTTACCCAGCATTTTTCTTACTCATCTTAATAAGCTAGTTTAATTTGACCTTCATACAACCCAACTTAGTATTAATTCGTTCTGAAACCTCGATAAGCTTTTGTATCGACTTTCATAACGCTCCCTAACTATTCGTTAACTACGCCCTTTACGTTTTCACCTGACTATGATAAACTTACCTAAATATTACATTCCTCATTTATCAATTGTACGGCCCGCAGGCCCTCAAACCGTACGGAAGTAGTGGAGACAACCCCTCCCGATCTCGGGTATTAACCTTTCGTTACGTATCGCGACGTACTTTTATAGCCTTTTTGGCGGCGATTACCTAAGTTTACCCGCTTTTTAGCCGTTCGTTAACATTTAGAGAGCGGTTTATGGAACGTGGACTTATCTCAGTCCTGAAAGTCTAACGTTAAATACGCTTTAAATAATACCTTAATAGCTTTATTTATAACTGGATTAAGGTTTAATGGTGTGCAAGTAAAACCAAAATTACAAATTATAGCCTTAATGGCATAAAGGCGACACCTAAATTTAGTATTTAGCCACTTATTAGCAGCTCCTTCGTAGCTATTACAACCACTTATCTTTAGTCTTTTGATAGAATATTTTGGGATTATACGCTATCCTATAAAAGTATTCTAAACATGTTTATTCGCGGGTCCTATCGGTGTATATGTCGATAGCCTTTAACATAGGGAATTTTATGTTTATTAACAAAGACCAAATGGCTTTAAACCATATAACACATATTTCTAATAAATTTGTCTACCTTAATAGCGAATTAGAGATTTATTGTAACGATATGAAAAAATTGTAATAAGTTTTAAAACTGAAAAACAAGTGTTATACTAATGTTTAAAGGTACTAAAACTATACAAAACGATAGGGTTAAAGGTTAAAAAACGAAGGAAGTTTGTCTTTTGTAATTAGGAGTTTATAGATCATTTATAGGGGGGGGAGAGAGCCGTTAAAACACTTTTTACGTAACGTTAGCCTAGTACCTTTTACATGAAGCCGTAATATTCTGAAAGGCGCGACTATCTTCCTTATACTTGCGGCTTCATATATAGTAATAACAAAAGAAACGGGGGAAGGGACGACAGGAATGTCTTTAGGGGTAATGTTACAGGCTAGTACATGGCTAGTATTATCAGGTATCCAACTCTGGTAGTTCTACACGCTCCTGCAATACTCTAAAGCAGGGAGGAGGCCGCTTAAAAGCACGTTACCACACGTTACATGATTGGGGAGAGGGTTACACCATTTTAACTCCATATCCGTTCCCTAGCTGAGACTTCTCTTCTCCATCTTCTTCATAGAGGTTTATAGATAGAATCTGACTACCTTCAGTAACAGCTCTGGCCTTAGTCCCTTTACAAATTTTAAATAATAAATTCGACAACAAATAACTTACACTTTACTCTTTTGTACCAATATATCCTCCTTCACTACTTTAATATTTCTACTGACTCGTTAAACTTTATAGATGAGATGGTTACCTGAATCATCAAGATTCATGAAGTTATCGACCCTGTAAGGAAAGATGCAATTGAGACCTTTAGAACTATATTTTTCAGGTATTTTGACGACGACATCTTGTTTACAAACGTCAAAGAAACTGTTAGACTTCAATAAATGACTATCGCAATCGGATTCTTTATCTTTGACTCTAAATTCGTGGGACTAAATTAAAATATTATTGGGTTTGACGTCATTTTCAAATGATAAAATGATTTAACCTCAGATATATGAACAACGCTGGATGAACAGGTGAAAATTAGGCTAACAATTGAGTTATACAATCGCGGGATAAATCACCACGTGGGTAAATGGACCGAGGGAAACCTGTTTAAGATATTATACGAATGTGTTACAAATAAAGATATTTAGTAGATATGTGAAGAAAAATGTGTAGGTATCGCTGGCGACAGCATCTCTCAACGGCCCCACATATATTCGCAAGGTTCTTCTTAATCCTAGATGAATTCCTCGAACCCTCATACCCAAGGACCTCAAAAACCAATTTTCACTGGTATTGATGAGAAATTGATTGATTTAGATAGGAAAAGTTTTGAAGTTCCTGTTAACTCCTAAGTCCACTAGTCGATCAAGCAAAAACCCTATCAGAAAACCCTTTAACACTAATTGGATTATTTTCAAGTCTACGGAAACTTTAGGGCTCCTAGTATGTGTAGTTCTAGCAAGTCCGCCCATAACCTCAACCGTAGGGAAGGAGCAGTATTATGCGAAAACCTATTGTAAATACAGTGGGTAGTTCTTTCCTCACTAATTTTATCAAAGATAACTATCTTGCCTACTAACATTACTCCCAGCATTATCAATCGAGGGACTGAAAGGCTTAATACGATTAATTCATCACGTTTTCTCCTAGAAATGTAACCAAGTTGAATGACGATTATGAGGGGGAATAGAACTTGCGTAAGTATTAAAGTAATTAAAAATAAATATAATGGTCAATTATATAACCTCTTTGACGTTAAATATCGACCGTTTTTTAACATTTACTTTAAGATGACGATTAAGTTACAAAGTCTTGACTCGTTGTTTTTTAGTATTTTGACTGGTTAAGTCGAGGATGATTACCTTGAATACTTCATGAATTTCTCGTCATTTTGGAAGATTTACGATAGTTTTAAAAGTTACTTTAAATACGATATGAACTATGTCAAGCACCACATAAACTGGAATAGTATCAAGTATTTTTATGTGTTGGAACACAAAGAAAAAGTAGGAATGAAACATAGACCTCCTTAATAAGATATTGAATAGGATTATGTTTTGCCAACAAGTAATGGGTAACGTGTGAGTTGGCGAAGGTATATTACTCCAATAAGTCCCACAGGTTATCCCAGGTTACCAAGGGTTTAAAGACTTCATATAGTGTTTTAAATCAACTTGTGAAGGATTTTATAGCTAATTACGATACTTTTTTGTGACCGTGATGGTACGGGTATAGAGTTCGACTTATATATAACTTTAACTTTACAATTTTACCAACTATAATAAAAAAAAAGCCGCCTAAGTTTACCACATTGATTGCAAATACGGTAGGTGGAGGCAATATAGTTAATATTAGACCCTAACCTGAAATTTTGAACGGTCATATACGTAAGAAGGATGATATTTTACGTTAACAATTTCAAATTAATCACATAAGTTTCATTCAAATAAGGGGGGGAAAAGTGTTGGATCTATAACAAACAAGGTTGTTACTTAATACGTTATATTGTTGTTGAATTAAAATTGTTGAAGTGGATATATTACATTTAATTTCCCTCTATAGTTTTCCAAGCTACTATACCTGACACCAGGGCAACAAGTTACTTAATTAAATGTTATTAGTAGTACATCTTATCAAGAAAGAATATTAATGTTGCTGCAAAATTAATTCATATGGATACTAATAAGGTTAGTATTAGATTTGGCCCCGAACAATATTTTCCTTTACATGGATCAACGATTGTAATTGTAAGTATTGTACCTATCATCTTCTATATTTTGAAATATCCTACGCAGTTTTTCCTTTCTTTTAAGATTATGAAAAATCTCGGAGTTAAAGTTGATTTTCAGATTGACTAATTGGTCAAAAGTGACGACTAAGGGTTTTTATTTAATTTAAAATCAGGATATTCGTGATTTTGTGTTTAAGGGTTGAATTAAATTGTATTAAATTTGAGGAAGTCGGGAATTTGTTAAATGTATTAACGGTTTCATTATCTAGCGACTCATAGGTTGTATAATGTCCATAAAGCATCTGGTTATAAAGAATCGAACTTACCAAAGTTCAAGGTAATTCAACAACTTTTTTACTTTCACTAAATACACTCCTGGATCCTTTTAATGTTAAAAAGTACGTTAAAAAATGACTTCAATTTTAAAATTTTCGGTTACATATTTTAGTTAGATGGTAAGTACATATTTTCAGTTCTTAACTTTGTAAAAATGTGTTACATTATTAAATTACTCAAGATTATTAGGGAAAATGAATGAAGAAAATTGTAACATACTTTGTAGATCAATAAGAATTTGAAACTCTGGACATATTGGCTTACTATAATAGTATTAACCATATTACGATAAATTTGTGAGTTAACAGTAGGTAAATTGATATTGACTGTAATGGATCCTTGGTAAAATCTTATTAGGGTATTAATCAGGTCGAAAAACAAACCAATTTTTGCGAAAGGTTTCAATTATCCTCACTTTAAAGGTTTTTAATTTAACAGTATGTGAGGTAAAATTATGGATGATAGTAATAGGCCTTAATAATATTATTAATCCTTACTATTTCGTACAACCTTTATTGGTATTAGGAATATAACTAGGTATCACTAGTGACTAGCTTTTATTGTCAAATACCTAAAAGTAATTTATATTATAAATTTAAGCTTGACATAAATAATAAAAACAATAGTACTCCAACACGTCAACAATACCTTCAAAATTGCAAACATATCATTATAAAAAAATATGTTATCATTAACCTTTCCAAACCAAATTCTTATTTGAAAAATATCAGGCAAAGAAAATAAACCTTTAAAGATATTGATTATCGCTTAATTAAATGAGATAGTTGAATCCTTGAACTATTTTATTACTCATTGTATTACGTGGGTCTAATAGTATAAAAATATTTTAAATGAAACAAAACGTCTTCAACCGAACGAACTAGTTAAAAAATACTTTCGAATTGATTAATGATAAGACTATAAAACGCCAACGGCTTACAAACACATTTAAAAGAAAATAATGATTGAAGAGGAGAATGTTGATAAACACTATAATCCTGGAAAAGTTTTTAAACAGGTTGAGATATCGTAAAAGATGAGATTCGATGATAATGAAATTTTAAAAGTAATTATTTAATGTATTCTGAATATACTGGGTTCGAATTTTAAGCAAACTATGGTAATAAAATTGACGACCTTTTTATACGCAGAGTTATCCAAATTGTATCATCAACTTAATGTGAAAGGTAAAACATAACGATTTTTAAGTCGAGAATGGTCCACGGAGTGAAAGGAAAAATTACGGATCGGCCATACAAAAAGTAAAAGTTAATCGCTTAAAGATAAGATGATAGAGAAGAAAACTGAATCTTTACACAATGAGTTATAATTGAAAAGATCAACTAACGTTTAATCGTTTTAATTACTGTCTATTTAACTGTTAGCATAAGCGGTAAGTTAACTATTAATAGCTTCAATATTACATAAAAGTATATGTAATCGGCTACGAATCGTTCACAGATGATATTATTCAAGTTACAATAAAGTTGAAGGATAATTGTTCTACTAAAACAGTATTATAATGAATGAAATTCTTTATTAGATTATGCTAAAATTATGCACTAGTTTTTAACGAACTAAGCGCACTTTCGAAATAGATTAGAGAAGCGGACGTTAACATTCAACCAGTATTAATTGATTAAGTAAAATCAAGATATAGGTATTTTTGTCTTGTAAACTTACAATATACCTCATCTTGTAAACATTAAGCAGATAGTAACTAAATGACATATTATCGAAGAATCTGTTTTTTAAAAGTATAAGTTAATTTCACTGTTAGTTAAGAGTATATAATAGGATTTCAATAGATTCTCAATATTTATTCATGATATTACTCATGTATGGAATACTTATCTTTACCTACACTAAAAAGGCAAACTTTAAACCTACCGAAAAGCGATGAAATTGACGAAACAAAACCATAAATATATCATAAATAAAGAGTTCAAGGGGTTTATAACATCACGTTATATTTATCAAAGGTATTTTATGATGTATTAACTACAGCCCAAGTTTCAATCCTATCAGATAATGATTTCAATAAGTTAAATGGATGTATATAGTGATAAATGTATCAATATGATATTGATGTATTCTTTAATGACGAAGTTAATGATTTTTTTTTTCGAATGGCTTCTCACGAATAACAATAACCTCATATATTGAATCAGATTTTGTATAATGTTCGTTTACTAAAATATATTTGGTAGGAAATTTAAGATTATTGATAACCTCGTATATTGGATATTTGTCAAATGCAGACATAACATACGAAACGTATTGTTTCTAAAAGTTGACGCTATAAGATCAAGTTCTACTATCGGTATATTAATCGACGGCACGTTTATAATTATTACTTAATAGTTTCAATTTCATCCAATACCTGTAGTTATGTATTTTAAATTTCGGAGATCATACGATTTACTTTTCAAATTTGACGGGATAAATAAGAAACGTTTATAAATAAATATAATATCATTCAGGAATATATACATAGCCTAGGAGATAAATGAATTTAGGTATATTAAAAGTGAAAACAACTACACCTATACCGTAACTAAGTTTACATCTCATAACGCCGTAAAAAGGTTTTCGGATAGCAATGTACTAACTGTACAGATCGAAAACTACGTGAATTTCCCGGAATATAACGTTCAGAAACAAGGATTGACTAGAAAACTAAAAGACTATTGGGGTAGTAGTGTGTAAGAAAAGCATACTTAAACAAATTCGAAAAGATTATATAATTGGTAGCGCGTAAGTCTTTGTTAAAGAATTTATTTAAGAGAATTAACGAAAAAAAACATCTGAAATGGTAAAAATAAAAAAAGGATTGTAATTGGATTAAATTTAAATTCTCAACAGATTTGAATTCACAATGGTTTAATCCATAGAGTTAGACGGAACTTCAAGAATTACTTCAAATTAGTAATTGGTTATTTTGGAGCATACGTCGAAAAAAAAAATCATTAGTATTGAAACAGTGGTCAATTACCATATAGTCAATTCAATCATACTAACTGTAAGTTGACTGTATTGTTCATCGGTTGATTTTGTTAACTACAAGTCTAGTATAGTAGGTGCTCAATTCAGACTATAGCATGGGATAAGAAATTGGTCAAACAAATTAGTGTGTGGACCAGCTAGCGATCTACCAAATTTGGAAGTAAGACATCGCCGCTTTCAATACAATACTAGTTACTTAGACCACGATTCGAATCGACTACGTTGCAATGACAAAGGCCAACCGACAGTATCTTTATTAAAAGATAAATGATGAATAGTCACTATTTTATTTATTATTTCGATATGTAATTATGAAATTTCATATGTTTCATTTAACAATAACGTAAATTCTTTTTCATTCAGCCGTTTTTGTGAGTAAAATGTTCATAACTGTTTAAATTTTATCCATAATACATTGAATAGGTATTTGTTGAACTTTGAAAAAAACTAAAACCGTTAGGCGTAAATTATAACACTTAAATATTAGTATAAGCGAGAGAAAACTCGTATTCAAGATTTATTCATTTTCCTACCTTAAGTTATTTCTGGAACCGAACCAACATATTTTGGCTGAATGGTAACCTCACAAAATAATATATCACAAAGTACTTCCATTATATAACATATTTATATTGAGTTAATATAATTTATAGAAATATCCAATTCGATACAGAATAGTTTAAGTATGGGTTATGGAATGTCTGATGGTAATGTACGAGGCGTCTTTGTATAGTAATGGATTTAATAAGCTTCTATATATCTTGTTACGTTTTATATCAATAAAATGAACTCATTACTACGTTGAATAAGGTGAATAGTATTAGTATAGTCGAGGTAACCAGAGATAATGGAGTTATAATACCTTTATAGAATTCAGGTGCGTGATTCATATTTTTTAGTTAACAAACGTTTATTGTAATGGTACATCCTTCCGTTAAAATGATTACCGTTCTTGTAATCAACGCGTAGTTGTTAACACATCATGTAATATTACATATAAATTACATTATTATTTTATGATGCGACCATTTCACAGACAAATATGTTGCATCTAGTAACGGCTACGGTTGAATGGTTTTCGAAACACTTTATTGTAAAGGGAAATATGGTGGTAATATATACAAAAAAACGGATATCAATGACGATTTCGATGCTTAAGATCACGTGTAAGAACATAATGGGAAGATTTTATACGTGAAAATTATTAATAATGAGGATATTGATATTTAAGAAAGATATTAATATAGTTAGCAAGAATGAGGGAGCACATTAGAGGAGTGTATGATAGGTGGTCACGGATTAGATGAGTATCCAAGCTCTTATATAAGGTATACAATTTCCAGGTTATCATTCTCTCTCTTGCATCTTTCTAACTACTACTACTATCTTGAAATTCTATACTATCTTCTTCATATATTGATGTAAAGACCTAACCGAAAAATAATGTATTTGTTCTAGAGGTGTTAAAGAAAGTCGATATTCTAAACATATCCAATGATTACAGTATGCTATTTAAATTTTATCTGGTTACATATTCAATCAGTTTTTATAAGCTGATTGCTAGAATTTTGGTTTGAGATATCCAACTGGATGGCTAGTTTACTATATTGGTGAATAATATGGAATTTGAACCCGGAAAAAATAATTTAGATCACCGGATTTAATATTAGCTTATGGTTTTGGTCTTTATAAAATATTGAATTTTGTTATAATTGATAACCATTTTTCATAAGTAAGTGATACTTCATAGTCCAAGGTCATAATATTTATGGTAGTTGATAATATCAATCAACGGTTTATCGTTAAGTATTATAATTACATTATTAAGCAATGTAAATCGCGTAAAAATGTGTAATTAGATTTATGAACACTTTATAGGCGTATTAGTAGAGGATACTGCCCAATTCAAAGTTTTAATACCTCGTTTCAATGACTTTACATGTATTGTTATTGAATAAAAAAAATCAATTAGGCATTCAAAGTTGTTTGAAGAAATATGAAAGTTTCGGCTTACTATAGTCTCCATTATTTTGGAAGCTTCCATTTAGAAACTGATAAATAAATTCGTATTTTTTGGAATAGCTTTTGATTGAACTTTTTTAAAAATTGACTAAACCTAAAAATTTTCATAGGTTTTTAAACCATATTATTCGAGTTAGTCCATTATCATGGGTAATTAATGAGGATATATTTTAATATACATCAATATAGAAATCTAGCATGTTTATTTCAATTGCAAGATTATCAACCTATACTTATTTATATGTTTTTCGAAGTCTATTTCATAAATATTTCAAATAATATAATCTATATGCTAGTGGTATTTGTTAACTAATTAAGAGTCAATTAGAATTCCAGTCGATTATATTGTATATCCCAAATCTGTAAACAAAATCTGAAATATTATTGATTGAATATTTCTATTTATTGAGAATATTGTAGAATTAAATATGTATTATTAGGTTTTTTAAACCTGATAACGTATAATAACATCCATCCTTTATGATTTTTACACCTGATACGGATATCATTAAAAACTTAGAGCATGGTACATTTAATATAGATTACGAGGCCTGTAAAGATTTTCGTATTCATCTAAACATAGTATAGAATAACTGTTTGAAATAGTTAAGTAATCAAAACCCAATTAATTAAATTAAATCCCTACTACTTATTGAATCTAAATTACAATTAATGACCTATAAACGTAGCTCAAACATTATTCTTCATTCTTTATCATTCAAAAGATAATGTTCATGTAATTTTCAACTACATATTTCTCCACGTGATTCAGAAATTTATTTCTAAAATTATAGGAGATGTAATCAGATACTGAATGGACTTTCAAATAGAGAAGCAGATTATAAACGTGAACTTTCATTATTTTTGTTATGGATCCGTCGTCATTCCTCAAATCTTTGACTTTTTAAGCTTTACAGAGTGTTATTACATCGATTATTAGGAGTTTTTAGTTCGTGGTTTCGAGTTTTATGATGTGTTAGAACCGGTTTTTTTAAGTCTATATAGATTACCACCTAGATAGAAGGAATCTTTAGTTGATTAGTGATGACGTTAAGTGTTTTTTCTTAATACTATGCCTATATAGAAGTCGGCTATAAAGTCATAGACCTTTAAAGCTAGCACTCTTCGCATGATTCACTTGTATTTGACAGAGGTTTAATTAATTAAACTTCCGGTGATGTTAAATTGATTTTTTCAACTGGTTTTATTAACGAAAATTTTCAGGAAACCAATCTATAATAACAAGTCTTTGTTATTTGTAGAGTAGTTTTTCGTGAAGATTATTAATTTGGTTTTCAACAATTTAATCGAGTTTATATCAATTCCCCAGTCGAGGTTCCGTATTTACTATTTTAACCTTTTATATAGACGATTGAAGTTTTTATCCGTTGAGTTTTGTATTTATATAGTAATCGATAGATCGTAAAAGGCTTTCAGTTGGTATAGATTGGCGATATAGTTGTTATGAATACGTTGTTCTAAGTAACGTGAAGCTTTGCTTACATTAATTTTGTTAATTATGACCAAATTAGCGTTCTAGCCTTTTCAGCAAAAATCAATGCAAGTATTAATATTAAGTATACAGATTAACGATCTATTAAAACTAAATTGATTTTTCTTTCTTAAGGTTACGACTGGTTTGTAATTTTACAATTTCAAGTCTTTAATCCTTTGTTGTTTCTATATTACAAAGCTGGTAATCTTAAGCGAAAGGGTATCATTATTTTGTATACCTATGAAGCCGAAGTCTTTCTTTTATATTATTACTAAGCATGGGTCGTAGGTTAAAGACTTTATATATGGTCGTAATTTGAAGTGCGATTATTATGTAAGAAATAAATAGACGCCTACTATAGCTAGTTAATATAGTAGCTTGATATATCTTATCAGTATTTCCGGAAGGTACTTGTTAAGTAGTTCATATAGTAGTTTCGAATAGTACGATCCGTTGTAAATTAGTCGCTGATTATGTAAAAGTTTACGTTATATCACAATTATCAAATTTTAATTTCTCTTTAGTCTGGGTTAATAATTTTTTTATTAAAGTACCTATTGAGCGTTATTCAATATTTCAAATTCTTAGAGATTACATAACAATTTAGGTTTTGTTTTTATTACCGTATCTTTAAACGATTAGGCGTAACCTTTTGTACGGCTATCCCGTGGTTTTACCATCTATTCCGTATATTATCCTATAACTGAAGATTGTAATATTCGTGTTGTAGAGGTTAAACTCGGTTTTAGGTTTAAATTGTATAACTTTTCGAAGTAGAAATTTCCCAATTTCGATTTTATCAGTTTCCTAAAATGGCTTACCTAAAGTCCTAATAATACCTTATATCCGGAGCTTTATAATCAAGACTTCATAGTTTTTTCTTCCCTGATGATCTAAGTAGTATTTTAAATGCGGTTTGATGTGTATTTCTTATTTTCACATTTTTGTCTTTTAATAGTCGTTTGCATAGAAGGTATTTTATTGATTTGTCGATGATAGAATAAATATGGTTATATTAACTTATTTGCTGAACTTGAATGTTTATATCGTTATTATTAGTCGATTTGATATAGGATTTATCCTGGGTGGTGCGAAACATTACAGGGCTCTTGGTAGTTTTACTTATTACTTTAGAGTTGGCTATACTCAAGATATTGTATGGGTCATCACATTTATATAGTTCTTATTATACTAGTAATTTACTCCGTAATAGTATAGTAAGTGCATCTATTTTCGTAGGGTTGTTTTTGGTATTAAGGGTATTATTGATTTGACGTCATGCGGATTCTTTTCGCAGTTATTCTATTGTTTTACCATAGGTTACCTTTTTTTGGATATTTTCTGATGGCGGAGATTTATTTGTTAGGCGTGGATACGCTTTAAGCACAAGCAACGTTAATACCAGGTCGTCAAGGTTTATAATATTTTTTAGACCTTTCACCGTCATTTGAAAGAATACCTCTTGATTTGTAAAGCTTTTCCTCTTTGGTGTAAAGATATCGTATACTTTACGAAGTATAGTATATGCACTTTTAAAGTTTTTAATGGTTTATTAGGCCTTGATAGGTACTTAGTGATATTAAATTCCCATTAGTTTAACGTCTGTTTAGAACTCCGTCGCCGTAAAATTATTGTTAGTTTCGTAGAAGATAATGTTCAATAGGCTTAAATACGTGTTAGCTGATAATATCCTTAACTTGTTCCACATATTCTTCGTCGACATAAACTTTAGAAATTTAGCCTCATAAAAAGAGATTTCGGAGTTAATAATTCAAAACATAGGTTTATTATTCAAGTATAATACGTTAATGATGATTTTGTAATTAAATTCTTTGCTGTTGTTTTGGGGAATTTCGAATTTTCGGTGGATTTGGGTATGTTTCTAGCAATACTAGTAAAGGTTTCAATTTTTTTTTTTTGGAAAAAGTATTTTATATTTTTGTGCCTAGAAGATTCACGGATTTTACATATCTTGTTAACGGTTGGATTAATACATTTCTGGTATAGTTAACGTATTTGCATCTAGTGAAACTTCATACCGTTGTTTTTAAGTTTTAAAGATTGAATTATGAATGCGTTTATTTCGAGGAGAAGGGAAACTTTTTGCGGGTTTTAACCAGTTTATTGACGTTCACATTTACGATAACGCCGAAGGGTTTTATATTCTTTAAATAAAGGAGAGAAGGGTAGAAGGACTTGAATATATGGAATGTAATCTATTTTATAATAGTTTAAATAACTATTGATTCTAGTGATAGTAATTATTTGCCCAAGCCGAAGTTAACTTTAGATTTGTTTTTATTTTAACGATTATTCCTCGTAATGGTAGTGTTTTCCCTCCGTAATACCATATATTTTGAATAGCCCTCTGTTAAGTACCTCATTACCTCTATGTTTGGTATATTACATTGAAATATATGGTTTACATTACTATTGCAAATGTTGAAGGTAAGTGATGGGTTAGGGGTTTGGCTTGGATAAAAGTAATGGTTTTCTTTATTTCAATTGTACAAAAATCGTGGTTGATTAGTTGTTGAGTCGCGTCGGGAGTAGTATTGTTATATCATTTGAATGTTTTTGATTTTGTTTTTATGATTTCCTATCACCGGGAAGTGCCCACTATGCAGCTGGTATAGTGTGATCCTCGCTAATATAAAAGGTCCATATGCTGGTGGGTAGGCTCGTAACTGGAATATTCCAACCTACATCAATGACCCTATTCAAAATTTTCGGTTTCCAAGTCATACTTCCTGATCCCTCGAACGAATTATAATAAATAAAACCCATGTATACAGTCAAAATAAATATATGAAGTTGAAATCCCAATCCTATACACCTGTAGCTAATTTTTGAGCTATGTGTTGTACGTATATGTTAAATTTCAATAGGGTTATATAATAAACCGTTTTGGTTCTTATTGCGTGATACAAACTTGACAATACTATGAATATGGAACATATTTGTATGAATTTGTTTATGAAACAGAATTATAAAACAATTGAAACCTTTGTAAGAAACTAAACATTAAGCTAGGCTTCTCATAAATATTTTAGGGTACCTTCTAGTTTTGAGACCTATAAGGGTGTGAAAACTATAGCCTTGGTTGGGTCGTATTATACGGTTATTTCAGTTCCCACTCACCGCTTCTTCGCACCAAGGCTCTAACAGCCCCAAGAGAGTGAAAGGCTTGTAAAATACATATATCTTAGTTGAGAGCCCGTGAAGATTAAGGAGATATACTCCATAACTTCTTCGGCAAGTCACCTTTTTGTCACAGACCGTAAACCTAAGAAGTGTAAAAGAATCGTAAAATAAGATACACTACTAAGCGGGTGGTATAACGAGTAAAGTCTTTTGTGGACAGTAAAAGGTATCCCAAATAAAGTCGAACGCCCCGCTGAGTGGGCGGGATGCCGATATGGTGATAACAGCTTTAAAATATATAAACAAAGAAACAAAGAAATGAATGAAAAAATAAAAAAATACATAAATATAGAAATTAATGAAGAAATTAATGAAAAAACGGACAAAGAAATTGATGAAGAAATGGAGAAGAAATGAAAAAAGAAATCAGTGTAAAAAAAAAAAAAAGGAGTAAAGGAGTAAAGGAGTAAATGAGTAAAAGAGTAAAGGAGTAAAGGAGTAAAGGAGTAAAAGAGTAAAGGAGTAAAGGAGAAAAGGAGTAAAGGAGTAAAGGAGTAAAGGAGTAAAGGAGTAAAGGAGTAAAGGAGTAAAGGAGTAAAGGAGTAAAGGAGTAAAGGAGTAGAGAAGTAAACGAGTAAACGAGTAAAATAGTAAAGGAGTAAAGAAGTAAAGGCATAAATATATAAAGATATAAAGACATAAAGACATAAATAAATGAATAAAACATAAATATATAAATAAAGACAAAAAATAATGAATGAATAAATACAAAAATGAATCAAAAAATTAATAAATAAAGAAATGATGAAATGAAGAAATGAAAAAATGAAAAAAAAAGGAAAGAAAGAAAGAAAGAAAAAAGGAACGAAAGGAAACAAGACAAAATGAATGAAAAAATAAATATAATAAATGAATGAGTAAAAGGAGTAAAAGAACACAAAACCATTGAATGAATGTAGAAAAATGATTTGATAAGTAAATGAATAAATGAAGAATAAATACAAAAAGAAAATGAATAAATGAATATATATATGAATTAGTAAATGAAAAATTAATTAATAAATTAATGAAGAAAGAAAGAAAAAAAATGAATAAATAGGCAAATAAATAAATTTTTGGTAAGGACTTAGATCGTTGAAATGTTGTCGATTCGAATCGTGGTCGAAGTAACTGTATTATTGTATTGGTCAAGTGGTGGATGTATTATTCAAGGTTTGGCAAACCGCTAGCCAGTCTGCACTGTAATTTGTATAGCCGATTGCTTGGCCCGTACCCTAGAATAAAGTGGAGCATACTGCACTCGACTTACATCTAATGCAGTAAATTCATACGAAGAAATACACTCAACTTGCAATATAGTATAATTAGTTTTACTATAAGTAAAATTGACCTATTGCACTATATGTAGTACTATTCTAATACTGGCGGCTTTTTAGTTTGTGCGCGCACACTAGTGTGGTTAACTAATCTTTTTCAGTTACCACTCAATTGCCCCCTTGTTAATTGGCTAGTCTCCTGTCAATTTCAGTTGACTTTTATACTGAATTGCACTTAATTGTATCCAAATTAACCCCATTTAACCTCAATTACTCCGTTGCCCCAAGGTCCGAGTTTATTCACTCCTGTAAAAAGTTCTTCCGCCACAGGCTTTTACAGGCCTCCATTTCAACCGTAATAATTAAATAGGTTTGTATCGTTAATTCCCTGGCAATTTTTTAGTCTGCCACTATATTTCTAACCGCCGTCACGTAATCCGAGCTTTCCAGGAGGCCTATTAACGTAGCTTTCGATGCGTATAGTTAGCCTGTTGCTATTTACAAACCTTTCCAGAGCCTTGTTTGGTACTGCCTTTTTTATGGTATTCACGGGGTTATCTTTGTTATTAATCCACCGGAATTCCTTAATTTCCCTCCCTTCATAGCCTTTACGAAGTGCTATAACGTCAATCATCAGGCGTTTTTCGCTGGTGGTTCCGAGCTTCGAAAGGTATTCAAAAAGGCTTTTTAAGTCGTTATACATTAATACTAGTATAGTAGGAATTTCTAGCTGCCTAGTAAGAAGTTGAAAGGTTTTTTTATAATGTTGTATATATGTTTAAGACTGTTATTATGTCGCAAACCTTCGAAGTTAACACGTTTCATATAATCATTTTGTATTGGACGGAGGTTTAGTAAATTAGACTACCGATGATACTAAATTAATTTTCCCGCTTGTTTTCGTTAATGAAGGTTTTTAAAAAGCCGATTTATAAAGATAAGTCGGTGTTATTTGTAAAAGATCCATTTGTAAAGGTTAGTAATTGATCCTTCGATAAGTATATTAAAACTATATTGAATTTTTGATCAAAGTTTCGTATTTGTTACTCGAGCCTCCTTTTTAACTGGTTAAAGTCTTCGTTTACCCGATCTTATATCTGTTCCGTAATGAAAAGGATGTAAAAAGCTTTCGATTAGCATAAGGTAATAATATAGCTACCTTTAATACGTTACTTTAAGTATCGTTAAGCCTTAGCCATATTAGTTTTATCAATTATATCCAAAACAGTGCCTTGACCCTTTAAGCGAAAGCAATGGTCGGTATTAATACTACGTATACGGATTAACGATCCGTTAAAGTTAAATTAAATGCCTTCTTTTAAATTTGTATTAGTTTATAATTCTAGAACTTAAAGTCTATAATTTTTTATCATTTCACTGTTATAAAGCTAGCCGCTCCGAAGAAAAAGGTATCGTTAATTTATCTACCTATTACACCGAAGTTCCTTTTTTACGTAACGAATAAATACGAGTCGTACGTTGAAGATTCTATCGTTAACTGTAATTTGAAAAAATACTATTAATTTATGAATTAATAAACGTTTGTTTTTCCAAGTGGTGGTTTAATATATCGTATTAACGTGTTTAAATGGTAGATAACACGGAGTTTTTGTGGCAATTTTCGTAGTACGATCCGTTATAAATCCGTCGTTAACTATAAATAGACCTACATTATATTACGGCTATTCAACGTAAACTTACGTTTAATTTTAGCTAATACACTTGCTAGTAATGTAATTATTTAACGTTTTTTTTTTTTTCATAATCTTTGACGACTGTATTAGGATTTAGTCCTCATTTTCATCGCCGTATATTTAAGCGAATAAAAGTGACTTTTCATACTATCGCCCCATATATTTACCTTCAATTTCGTAAATAATTCTCGATTTGAAGATCGTAACGTTTTTGTTTTAAAGGTTAAAATAGGGTTTTAATATGAATTATATAACCCTTCGAGTTAATAGACTGTTAATTTCAACCTTATCATTTTTAAAAAGGATTAATAAAAGATTTTGATAATTTTTTACGTTGGAATCTTTAGTACTAATTTTTCTTTATGTTTTTCTTTTTTATTCACCCAAGTAGTATTGTAGGTACTACTCAGTGTATATTCCTTCTCTTTGATGTTCTTTTTCTTCGAGGGTCGTCCGCGCCAGCAGAGTTTTATCGGCTTGTCGAGAACAGATAAAGGAGGTGCGTATTAGTTCGATCGTTTGAGTTAAGGGTCTTTATCGTCGGTAGTTCTAATATAGGGCTTAGCCTAAGTGATTCGAAAAAATATAAAACCGTTCACAGTTTTAATAATTCCTTCGGAATTCGTGATACTTATTATTTTAAATAGGTCGTTTTATTTGGCCGTCTCCTGTTATAGGAGGACTTTACTTTATAACACAAAGTAAGTACGTTGAGTATTATAAGGCCTTTTTTGGTGTTAAGAGCCTTATTGATCTATCAGCGTGCCGATTTTCTTTACAGCCCCTTTAAAGTTTTGTTATAGATCGCAGTACGTTTTTGATTATTTGCCTAGGGCGGATATTTATTCGTTAGGCGTAGGTACGTTATAAGGACGAGTAACTTTGGCAATAGGTCATTAGGGCCTATAATATCGTTTATGACTTTTACTGCCATTTAAAAACGTACCTTTAGATCCGTAAAATTTTAAATTTTCAGCGTAGGAATATTATATGTTCGGCGAAACAGGGCATGTACTCTTTTGATCTTTCTAATGATCTAGTGGCTCTTTACAGATACCTATTTATATTAGATAACTATTATTCTAGTATCTTTTTGAAACTTACCCGTCGTTAAGTTCGTATGAATATCGTGGACAACGACGTTGAGATGGATCAGGTACGTGTTAATTTATAATATCCTAAATGTTTCTAACGTATCCATTACCAAAAAAAACTTTAGAAATTTTTCCACGTAAAAAGAGTTTGCGGAAATAACGACGTAAAGTATAGGTTTATTATTTAAGTAAAATACATTAATGAAGATATCGTAATGAAATTTTTCATTTTTTTTAATATAAACTTGAATTTTGGGGGGGCTAAGATAAAGGTTCCATAGTAATAGCAAAGTTTTTCGATAGCTTATAGAGTAAAATATTCCACATCTTTATGTACTAAGGACATTAGGACTTTATATAGCCTATTAACAACTAGGTGGTTAAAGCTCCGGTGTAATTAACATATCTCCGGCTTAGTTAAGTGCACCACCATTATTTCCGAGCCTTAAAGATAAAATTATAGGTATTTCTGTTTAAAGAAGAGGGGAAACCCCTAGTCATTTTTAACCAATTCATTTGCGTTAACGTCTATATTAACATTGAGGGTGTTTATATCTTTTAATTAAAGTGAAAACTAGGTAGAGAACTTAAAAATATAAACCGTAAATCCTCCTATAATAGTTTAAATTACTATTGTCACTAATAACTATAGTCATTTTCTTGGTTTAGAGCCAACTTTGGCATTACTGATATTTTAACAATTAATTTCAGTAGCTATATTGCTTTTACACCGTTGCGCTACATACTACAAATAGCCTTTTATTAAGTATATTAATGTCCATATATCTGGCATAATACTTGGAAACGTATAGTTTGCGAAACATTTACAAATATTCAAGGTATGCAAAGGGATAGGAGCTTGATTAAAGTAAAGGTAAGGGTCTTTACCACCTAAAAGGTATAGAAAGACGTAATCGGCTAATTGCTAGGCCCTATTAGAAACATTATTTTCGTATCACTTGATTTGCTTAGGGACGTTGACGCCGTTAATTAGATTGTCGCCTTTAAAATATTCGATTAAATTTAAGTAGTTTTATTTAAAAGTAATAAGGTATTAGGTGTAATATACTGCCTTTTTATTGTTACATTCGACGAGAGGGTATCGAGTTAACTATTCACTAAACTTTCTACCGATTTAAACCTTTTTCCATTATTATGACGATAATATTTACGGTTAATAGATTCGCCTAAATTTTGGCTTCATTAACGTGAACGTAACTATTTCCTTTAGTTTATTGCCGGTAGATCTGACCTTAAGCGTTATAGATGCTCGTAGCCATATTTACGGTCAACTTAATCAACTGCCGTAAGGTTTTCTTTATTTACATTAAGGAAGTTGCCAGCTTAAAGGTTTATATTAAGCGAGTTTGGTATAAAGTTATTATGGTGGTAAACCATGAACGTGTAACTGATTAATTAAGCCTTTGTAAATGGTATTTAGGCGTTGTAAGGCGTATTCGAACTCGTTAACACCCGTAACCACTACCCGTACCTATTCGTGAAGTATGGCTTCGCTAATGTAGGCTTTCCTTATTTCTTTGTAACATACCATCAACTTGTTAAATATCTAATTAAAGACATTTATTAATATTTCCTCTTTTTTCTTCTTCACTATTATTATAGTTTACTACATAGTGACTCAACTTATATGGTATTAGGCGAGGTAAATATTGTGCTCGAAGTGATTCTTTATACTATCGTAGAATTCGAGGAACGTGATAACTTTAAAAAGAAAAGTTAGGTAGTAGTCTTTAACGTGCCTTATAAGGACTTCGGGAAATAGTAAGTGAAAACCTAAAGGGGAAATTTTTCTCTTTTTGTAAATATTTAAAAAGGGTATTATATTAGTATTAAAAAGGTTATAAAACTTCCCATTATACTTATATACCTCTTTTTATATTTTGGAGAAGTCCGTAAACAGTTTGTAATTAATAATAATTATCTTAATAGGTTGTGTGGGAAGGTTGCAATAGTTATTCCAATTTCAAATGGTATTATTTTGTAATTTAAGCGTTAAAGCTTCCAAGGCATAGTGTTAAGGGTAATTACTAGTCTCGTAACCTGAGGGGTGAAGTCGTATGATAGTATTTGCAATGGGCTTTCGCGCGTAGGCAAACCTATAAAGGGATGGTTTTAAAAGTCTTAGCGGTTTTAAGTAAAATAGTAAGGGAGAAGTGGTACCTGGCAACTCTAATATATTTTACGATATTACTTCATTAACTAGTGTAAACCACCGACATTAATACATTTGACCTCATTAGAGGCCTTTGCTTTATGCACTCTGCCTCTGCCAAGGGTATACTCCGTATTTATACGTGGAGATGTTAGACTACTGAGTAAGTTAATAGGTTCTTTATCGTCGGCGCGTAAAAAGTCTTAACTTAGCTAAAAGTAAAAATAAGGCCCTTTAAATTATGTGTAGGGGTATTAAGGTTCTTTAATAACTTTTTCTTTAAAATGTAGGCCTTAAAAGTATTCTTTAGGTTAGGTAACATAAAAAGGGTTTTCGCCAACTTAATAAAGCTTTCCTTTGGCACTTTAATCCCTTGACGTTTAAGTTTAACCTTCAGCTTGGACTTAACCGTCTTTTAAGTTTCCTTTTACATATTAATAGTTCAGTCATCGAAGAATTTGCAATACTTATGAAATGCGCGATTAGGGTTTTTATCGCCGTAATATTTCAAGATGAAGCATTTGAAAAATTTGGTCAGTTATTCTTCGGTTGATTTTTTTATCGACGTCGTATGTCCAAATATCGTAATTGTAAAAATTAGCGAAAACTATTCCGAGGTTTTTCATTATTTCCTTCCAAACGAGGTCGATAATTACGTAAAAATAAGGACTTACAATAGCCATCTTAACATTCTGGTTTGTATAGGACGTGTAACGCAAGTATAACGAGGGATTGGGCGGTCCTTAGGTGTAAGGACATGGTGTTTTGGCGTAAAGTCGCGTGGAAACTTAGCGACTTAATATAAGGTCATGCAACGTGTCTTTTTTAACGCAACTTAGCGATTTTTTTGTTTTTTTCGGTTAAAGTAACGAACTTAACGATTAAATAAACGTGTAAAAGTGAAAAATTTAAAGTAAAGGTAAAGGTTGAGTGTATGGGGTAAGGTTAGAGGTTGTTTATTTTTGGTAAGAAGCGAAGGTTAAAAGTTATATAATATAAGAATCTAGTTGTTTTTCTTATCATAATAGTATCCTTAGTAGTATTAACTTGGCTGTTTGCAAATTTTCCGAACTTTAAAACTTTCTATGGTAGATTTTAACATCTTTTAAAAATAGATAAAAAAAATTTAATGTTTTCGATCAAAATACCGTTGTTACCTCTAAACTTCTGTAAAAAGCGGTGAAACTTAAAGGTTTTCTTTTCTTTACTACCATAAAAACCGGCGCAGCAGTATAAACTCTTCGTAAAAATATTTCCTTTACCCTAACCGCCGTTATTAATGTAAAGCGTAACCAGAAAATAGCTCTTTATTTTACTTAACTAATCAGTACTTCAGTTAATAAATACTAATTAGTGTTAATAAGGCATTAGATCGTTACAAAGTTGTTAATTCGAATCGTGGTCGAAATAACAGTAATATTATATTGGTCAGGTGATAGATATATTATTCTAGGTTTGGCAGACCGCTAGCCGATCTGCATTATAGTTTATATAGCTAATTTCTTAGCCCATGCCCTAGAGTAAAGTGCAGTGTACTGCACTATACTTACACCCAATACAGTAAGTCCACACAAAGCAATACTCTGAGCTTGCAATACAGTATCGTCAGCTTTACTGTAAGTAAAATTAACCTACTACACAGCATATAGTACTATTCCAACACGAATGAATGAAGGAATAAGGAAATAAAAAACGTAAAAAATACATGAATAAATGAATGAATAAATAATCAATAAAATAACAATAAAGAAATGAATAGATGAATACAGAATCAAGAAATGAATAAATAAATGATACATATATATATATATACATATATACAAACAAACATACATACATATATACATACATACATATATACATACATATATATATACATACATACATACATACATACATACATACATACATACATACATACATACATACATACATACATACATACATACATATATAGATATATAGATATATAGATACATAATTACATAATAAAAATTGAAAATGGATAAATAAATAGAAAATTTATGAGTGTAGAAATAACCAAACGAATGAAGAAATAAATAAATAAATAAAGCCGTTAAGTGCGAGCGCTTATAATAAAGGTTTTTTTAATACCTTAAAGCGTAAAGAAATCAAACATTCATTGCACAAGTTCAAATATGAAGGGCTACTTTGGCACAAGTAACGAGGGATGGAATTGTTGGTTGTAAGAACTATTCTTTGGATGTACCGTTGCGCGGGCGGTGCGCCGGGCCGACAACAATCTCTATAGCTAAAAAGGATTCGCCGGAAAAAATTTAAGTGGTGATAGAACCGATAAGTGATGTTGTGGTGAAATAGGATACATGTGAAGTGATGATGTTGAAAGCGGCTGGACCTGATTTTTTTTCTCGGAAGTGAGCACTATTAGAGTTTATAGTGTAGGCCCTCTACCTTCCTTAACAAGGTTGTCCATGCATTCATGCCAAGGAAGTTGATTCTAGGTCGAAGATAATACTATGTGATTTGCTTAGGAGTATCGTTACTATTAGTATTTTCTTCGTCTTTGTGGTCTATGATATAGTTAAAGTAATTTTGTTTGGTGGTAATGGGTATTGAGAGTGATATAATACCTATTGTTTGTATTATTTTACCGGAGGGTCGCGAGTTTACTAATTACCGTATCTATTATAGATTTAAAACCTTTTTCTATTAATACAACGATAGTTTTTGCGGTTACTACATCCGTTTGAGTCTTTCCCTTGTTAGAATTTATGTGGTTAGGACTTTTAATTCGAAGGTTTTGAACCAGATTTTGAGCGTTGAGGTCGCGCATATTTACAATCAACGTAGTATATTAGCGCGCGGTTTTTTTTATTTATATTATTGAAGTCATTACTTTAGGGGTAAATATTAAACGAGTTTGGAATATGTGTTATTACTGTCGTAAACAAAGATTTTAATAGTTAAAAAAAGCCTTTACAAGTTGCGTTTGAGTATTGTAAAGTATATTGAAACTCGTTTACGCTTGTAATTTCTATTTGTATTTATTTGAGAAATGTAGCTTCACCAGCATATATCCTCTCCATTCGTTATTGGCACAATATTTGTTTGTTAAGTATATGGTTAGAATACATGTCAGTGTTTCTTCTTTTTTTCTTTTTGATTATTATCATCTTTTATCACATGGTGGTCTAATTCGTATAATATTGCGCGAGGTGGATGTCGTATTTGAAATGGCTTGATACTATTGTAAATTTTGTAAAAGGTGTTTCCCTTCATTGGGAAAGTTAGGTAGTCATCCCTGGTATTCCTTGTAAGAATTTTGGGAAATAGTGAGTAAAACCTAAAAGAAGGAACTTATATTCACTTTCTAATATTTTTGAAAAAGGTATTATTTTCGTATTAAAGAGGTTGTAAGGTTTCCTGTTATATTTTTCTTTATTGTTTCAGATTTTAACGAATTCTATGAGTTTTAATTGATATTAACTTTCGTGACAATTCTAGGAGAAAGGTTGCGATAATCGTCGTAGTTGTCGGTAGTGTTTCCTATCAACTTAAGCCTTGAAGCCTTCAAGTAGTGGTATTAAGACTAATTATCAGTCGCCGAGCCTAAAAAAAAATTCCTGTAATAGAACCTGCAGTGTGTTTGTGAATATAAGCGTACTTGCTGTAGAAAACTTTGTTTTCAGTTATTTGGTGATTTTGGGAAAACGATTGAGGGATAAAAAGGACTTGGCTATAGTAAAGGTGTTGAAGAATTTAACGATTTTATTAAATTAATCGAATAACGTCGACGTTAATTTCATTGACCACCTTAACGGCTGTTACTTCACGCGAATTCACCGCCATTAAAGGCGTACTTCGCGTTATGATTTAATGGTATTAGATAACCGACTAAATTAATAAATTTTTTATTGTTAGCTTTGAAAACCGTTCAATTTATTTGAGGATGAGAGAAAGATCCCCTAAAACATATGTAAAGTCGTTCAAAGTCCTTGAAATCTTTCCTTTCAATATGTTGGGTTTAAAGGGATTTTTTTAAGTTAGGCTAACTCAAAAATGGGTTTAGACTATTTGGTGGAGCTTTCTTTCAAAACGTACACCCCTTATTATCTAAGTTCCGTTTTCAACTTGAACTTAAAGCCCTTTTAAATCCTCTTTCATATATTAATTGTCTACTTTTCGAAAAAGTTACGATGCTTGCGGAAAACAAGGTCGCTGCGATTAGGTTTTTCGCTGTTATTTTGCTCGATAATGTAGTTTTTAATGAATTTAACCAAATATTCATTGGCGAAGTTTTCGTAGATATTTTCACTCTGACGGTTATTGTTGTAATTCTTAACTAAAATGTAACTGAAAGCTTTCATTGCCTTTTTTTTTTAGCGGTGTCAACGATGGCTTTAAAGTGAGTGTTTACGGTAGTAATATTGGTGTTTTGGCGTGAAAGGGGCGTGAGAACTTGATGATTTAGCGTGAAGTCGCGCGACGTGGCTTTCTTAGCGCAACTTGGCGGTTTCGATCGATGTAGCGATTTTGACGATTGAATTGGCGTCGGAGACGGGGAAAAAGTGAAATAGGGGGGGATAACCTGTTATTAAAGGTAAATGGTATGAAGAAGATTAGGTTGAAGGTCATTTGTTATTGGTGAAGGTCGATGGCTGAAAGTTATAGGCAGTGTAACTTGGTCGTTTTTGTAGTAGTAGTACCCGTTGTAGTATTGATTTGGACGTTTGCTAACTTGTTGGTTTAAGATTTTGAGCGGTTGATTTTAACGCTTTTTAAAAAGAATTCATAAATATTTTTCAATTTTTTCAACAGCGATACCTTTATATTTTTCAAATTGCCGTTATGGAGCAACGTAACCCAATTTTTTTTTTTTTTTTTTTTTTTTTTTTTTTTTTTTTTCCTTGTGAACTTACAAAATACTAATGGAGGCTTTTCATAAAAAGACTTCTTAACTTCCTCCGTTTAATGTAAAATGTAATTGGAAAGTAGTTTTTTTTTCCTTTACTTGGCTTTTGTATACTTTTTCTAATAAGCATTAATTATTGTTGGTAGGGCTTTAGACGTTGTACCGTTGTCTATTCGATTAGTCGAAGTAACAGTAGTATTATAATAGTTAAATGGTAGATGTATTGTTTTAGGTTTGGTTGACCGCTAGCCGTTCTGCACAGTAATTTGTATGACCAATTGTTTGGCCCATGCCCTAGTATGAAGTGGGCACGTACTGTACTTGACTTGCAGTCAATACAGCAGTTCCACAAACAATACACTCAACTTTCAGTCAGTGTAGTCAACTTGACTATAAATAAAGTTGACTTACTGCACAATAATTACTACTATTCCAACACTTCTTCAATTAATAATATGAGACCTAAAAGTAAACTAGAACACCATATTGTAAACTGTAAATAAAAGTATAGAGTGGACTGAATTTTCGACGTATGTAATGAGACTAACGAATACTTTGAATATAAAGGTTACTACCACCAAAAACACATTAAAATCTACAGAAACACTAAAAAATACCAATAGATAACATTCTATTATAGTGAAACCCGTAGAACCAAATCATCTAACAAACTAATTTTTTACGTCAACCAAATTCAAATTAAAACTTTTCAATTTTAAATTGTTGTTTATTTTGGTAAACCTTTCCAAAATCATTCCTTATAATGTAGTAGCAATATAAATACATGAAGTTGCGGTCTTTTTAACCTTTAATAGATTACACTACTGTACATTATCTACCTCAAAATATACTTAACAAATTATTTTTTCAAATGATATCTTTTCCATTTTAAAAAAACAAGATAACTAATATTTTAGAACCTTTATATCATCTATTAATTTATAATATTTAAAGTCAACATTTGACAATTTAAAATCACTGCATTCCTAAATGTCACAATATGAACACATGAAATAAATACATCATATACAACGTATCTCATGAAATCGAAAAACATGAAAAATGATAATTCAGTTCCCATTTAATAGGAATGAAATGGCATAATAACCACATTATGAAACATAGTTAACAATCAATTAACACGTTTTTAAAACAATTTGAAAAACATATAATAATTTACGATTCAATCAATTGGAAGAAATATTATAGGTAGGTTGAGACAACAAAACTTAGAAAATTAAATAGAAGGAAACATACAAATATTTCATAACTAACATGAATGAGGGAAGAACAAGATAAATTATCACTCAAACATGGATCCTGTGGAAAACCACACCTATATGTCACGTGAATTACGTGAACCCCAAACTCCAACGTATAACATAAGAAATTGTTTATAGAAGAAATAATATTACTTGATAAATTAGGTAACGAGAAACGTATTAAAGTAGATAAATCGATATCAATCAAAGCGATTTAGGATTATAAACGTGGGAAACAATACCAACGATTCAATACTACAAAGCTTGAAATATTAAATTCATTTATTACCCTGTTAATAAGACATTAAATAGCTCATTCGTTATGAACTTCAACATTAAAAAAAAACCTTCCCGGCTTTTCATTACCTAGCACAGAGTTCTGATATTACTAACCCTTTCCACCTCTGCTACTGGTTTAATAACATAAATCCTCTGGCACCTTTTATTTACCAATGTGTATTTAGTTTACTCATTACAAGAAGCATTTGGTTCGATTCCTTAGCTTAGTTAATTAAACTAAAGCTAATTAATAAGTTGATTGATTATTCGTGAGGGGATGAATAATCTATGGAGAAGATATTTCGAAGTTTGGTTTATTAAAGCAAGAAAGAAGTTAAGCCCCATAGAGAAAATAGATGTTGCGAAAAAGCTAACAAAGAGCTTTTTAAGAACATCAAGAATAAAACTAATTTGGTTGAGTATAATTTCAATGACGTAGATTATCATAAAGAAATGAAATCCAACATAAATACAAATAGCTTGTTTTCAACGATGGAATGCATTATTTAAGAGCTAAATGTTATCTTTATATTTGATGAAGAAAAAAAATAGACGAAGGGCTACATATCTGAGATGTTTCTACTATTTATAAACGTTGAACTATAATGAAATTCACACTATAGTACAACTTTACAACAGTAAACGTTTGCTATAATGCTTGCTTAGTTTACCAAGTATCTTATCCTCGCTATATTATATATCTATACTTACATCACATGACCAGTTATATTACTGGCTCAATAGCCATATGCTATTCTATCCTAGCAGCTTAGTAGTAAAGATTTGCATTCTCTCTTCCCTCTTTCTTAAGGATTATAGATAGCAATAAACTTTCTTGAGTAAAAGTCTATGAGTTAGTTCATTCACACCCGATATCCCGCAATCGTTGCCTTCAAAGGAAAAAAGACACCACGTTGTTCGATTTCTTGATATTATAGATGAAGCCGTTAATCCGTATTTTCATAAGTTTGAACAATTTAGTTAAGTAGAATTCATATTGACTGTAAATGTAATAAAGCTAATATTTCTACTCATCAATATTGATATAACTTAATTTATGGGTGGAAAATACCCCCCAAAAATTATCTGATAGCAAGTAAATTCCATGGAAAAGCCTGTCATAACAACACACCAAGATTTTATTGCTATTATTAACGTTGTTACTATCAACTTTCTGATAGCCAAGGTTCAACCTACCTGTAACAACCGCACCAAAACTTAGATTTAAAAACCGACCAGTCATATGACTTTGTTGCCTGCCAGGACTAAAACTATGTTCTCATTTCGTTATAGCTATAGTGGTTGCTTTAGTTGTGGTGGATGGAACTAGTTGGGTTGTGGTGGGCAGATTTCAATCGACAGGGGTGTTTATCGCTGTTCGCACCGCACAGTAAGTGCGTATCCTTGCGCTGACACAATGCACCTGTGCGGACCGCTTACATAGATAGTGTACGTACGTTGCGATTCCTCGCCGACCTCGTCTCCGCCGGTGCGCGGTCGGTACATGTGGAGCACACCCCGCAACGAAACATAGGACCCTAAGCTTTCGGACAGCCGTATATGCCGAGCACGCCGCGGACCATGGCCGTGTGGCTGTTCAGGGACAAATATTTGAAAATGTACATAAGAAGAAGAATCCACCATCCAGTCTTGCCAATGGGACAAGTTGCTGCGCCAAGGCTTCCGATTTCGACTCTTCACTATGTCCACCAAGGCCCACGACCTTGTCCCACTGCTTGATCTTGTCAACGCCGATGCCTTCGTCCATGATGAAGCCGGCCGTGTCGAACTTGTGGCTGCGGCTCAGCGTATGCTGAGTCGGCTGCAGACACCCCACGAGATCAGTCTCGGCTTCGCTAACAGAAACCCTTGCCTCCTGGCCGCTATCCGAGTCTTCATCGATCTCGGCATCTGGAAAGCATGGCGCGAGAAGGGCGGAGGTTCACAGTCCCTGGAGAGTTTGGTCGCGATGGCCAACACGCAGTGTGACAGCATCCTTCTAGGTGAGCTCGACGTGTGGCCTTCCTTGCCGCCCTATGCGGGACATGCGGTGGTCATGCTGACAACAGCGACCAGAGCGGCTGCTGAGACTGTTGGTCGCTGGCCACACACTTGGCCAGGTCGACGTGAATGTCTACACGCCTACCGACTTCTCGCTGTCCTTGGGAGACGAGGACGCTGCCGTCGACGCGTCGCTGATCACCGGGTACGCCACGCCCCGAGGTCCGCCAGGAGAGGAGGAAGCCCGTCGTCCAAGCGCAGCTAACCACAGCCCCAGCATGAAACACTCCATCCCCGCCGCCATGAACCTGCCCCACTACCTCGCCAAGACCGGCTACCAGAACCCGACGGTCCCGCACGCGAACTACCTCGACGCGTTCCCCGGGCAGGGCCACTTCTGGGCGCGCAACGCCGCCGACCCGGCCGCCAACGCGGCCTTCGTGCGCGTCATGGCGCAGCGCACGCGGGTGAAGCAGCCCTGGACGGCGGCGTTCGAC
>JASMMZ010000008.1:13013550-13043641 GCA_038502455.1 Anisogramma anomala | reverse complement strand
AGTGAGGAGAAAAATGAGAACGCAACGGCATTTCTTTCTTACGTTCCTTTTAATAGTAAATAGCAGACCTTTTTGGCCTAGCTGCTGCACCCAGAAATAGTACTGCACGTTATATAGTAATATTATTGCATTTCAAAAAAAAATTACAATTGATGAATATAAAAGGTAAAGTAGGTTTAAAATATAAAAAACAAAAAGTGATAATATTTCAAAAGCGGTAGGAAATCACAGATTTAAATAAATAAGGGTCAATGGCGAAAAGAATAGTAAGACTGAAGTACGTAAAATAAAAAGTGATAGTATGTCAGAATCGGTGCGAAATGTTAGGTTTCAATAGGTGTAGATCTGTTAAAACGGTATAAATTGTAAGTTTTGGATCGTTCTAAAATATCGATAACGGTATAATAGCATGAAATAATACGTAAAAAGTAAAACTTAAGATGTTAACCTTAATAAAGTCACACAATCTTTCCAATATTATTCATTAATAGTATGTTTATTAATATAAGCGTTTTAATACTCCGTTTGAGTTATTTTGAGTTATTGCATTCGTTGAGTTCGATTTTCCATCGATTTACCTCGTTCTCTCGATTCTTCGGCGTTTATTGAACTCGCGTAAAGCTATAGTATAGATTATTAAACGTTTTTTGTTTATAATATTACATTTAACAAAATATTCGTTAGGAGAAAAAATATTAGTGTATATAGCAAAAGGGATAAGTTGTAAATTAAGGTTGAAAACAATTATCCGAACCGTTATCGTTATAGTAATTCCCGAATCAAAAACTTTAACTATATTATACATTTTGGAAGCTAAGATGTTTTTTATAAACCGCTTATACTGAATGAAGCTTTTATAAATGATGTTTCCACCAAGAGTAAAGTCATTTTAGGCCGGGTTTTCGTTACGAAAAACCAGGACGGAACCTATTTATAAACTATAGTTTTTATTGTTAGTTAAAAAGTTGTTAGTAAAACCAAATAGCTTTGTAATACGTATATCCAATGGTACAAATTGTAAACCGCGTTTTAAATTATGTATTTGCTACGTAAAACTCTAATTGATCGCCATGTATATATCTTTTAATGGAGTGGTTTGACATTGCGCGGCGACTAAGAGGTCGAATGCCACCTTTGGTTGTATTATTGAAATAACCTAAGCGTTACGTACGCGTTAGTATTTGTATTCTTTGGCCCGTTTTTTATTATTCAAGACGACAAAGGTAACTTTATTTAATAACCTATTTTGTATAAGACCTAAAACGCTGCTCTGAAACGTAATGATAGCATTATTGAAGTCGATTATATGGTTTTCCGCTAAATACGTCTTGTATTTTACCTTTAGGCTAGCCTTTAAAAGCTTACTCTTTTTAAATACGAAAGACGACGTATCAAATAACGTTAGTAAATCATCTATTTGTATGATAGTTAGTCTAAAGCCGTCAAAACAGATAATTAAAATTCATAGGTATGGGTCGAACGTTAAATTAACTATTTCGAGTCGTTTTTTATAATACGTTTAATAAATATCATATCAGTAAATACCAACTTTAGCCAAGCAGTAAAGCATTTTTATAATACATAAAATTGTTTTAAGTAGGTGGTATCTTTCAAAATCGGTATATATATTGATGTAAATACATAGTTTAAACCACTTTTTAAATTATATATAGGTTTGTATAATATTTCGAAGTTTAATATTTAAATTGTATGGGGTATTAAGGGAAGTTATGAGTATACAAATGAAACGGTAGCTGGCTCGTTATAAGGTAGGCGACTAAGTTATAATATCTTCTTTACTCTTATGATTATATTCTTTTATAATTAGGTGGGTTTTATCGTATAAATTTTTGATTCTATTCTTCATTTAGTATACGAGGCGAGTAGGAAAAACTTTATAAGCCTTGTAAACCATTAAATCAAACATTTAAAACGAAAAAAGGCTTTGGTCGACTAAGGCAATCATTTCTGTTTGGGTAGATTATTCGAATGAGGCATTGAGGGCGATGATTTTACTCTTGCAATGGAGCTTTAAATTAAGCTCTCGGTTTATTATCTTTTTTAAGTAATAAAAGAATTTACGATAAAGATTTTAGGGATTTTTTGTTTTTTTAAGTTAGTACGGCGGCTCCAGGAACGAGGTATTAATAATATTAGTATAAAAGTGCTACTTTTTTATAGTAGTAACAAGTCAGAAGTATGAGTCGGTGGTCGTATTAAAATTAAAATCGATTTGGATTCGTCGTTTTGAAAGTAGTTTTGTCGGCAGTTCTAGTCAGATTACGGTTTTACGACGCTTTTTTTTTTCATACCATTATTTAGCGAAATGAACTTATATTGTTTGGTCAATTAACGAGTATATTATAGTCTTTAAATCCGTTAATATTTCAAAATACACCCTATCCGTCCTTAACTTTCCAAATTCAAACCTTAGACTGTAATAGTAAGTTCAGAAAGTTAGTTTTACGTAGGCTATTTCTTGTAGTTGGCGTTTTTGAAGCATCGTTTTTAGCCCGTAGGGAACGTAACTCTGCTATTTCTTTTGTTATATCATTTAACCTTTGAACCGTGGTTAACGATAGTATAAATTTTATATAGAATTTTGGGTAAATAATAAGAATAAGGAACGTGGGGATTAGCCTACTTGGGCCGGAAATGTTGTTAACGATGTTAATCGCTATTTATAAAATGAATTCATTGGAATCAATACCATTTAGCTTTTAAAATAGTATCGTATAGGCTCTTTTAAACGGTTCACAGTACCATTTACACTTGTTAATGCCTTATAGTGTTTTCACTAGTATTTATTTGTGTTCGTTACCGGCGATCCTAACTTTGGTGCGCTACTTAGTAAAATCGAGAGTTATTTCAACGTCGTAACTTATTCAATCCGAAAGCCTTAAATAGATTTTTACTTACTAGTTAACCAAAGTGTTTCAATAGTTGGTAGCGAAAACGCTTCGCATAAATTTGGCGGCTTAAAATAATATTGTTGCGTTAACAACTTGTAATACAAGCTAGCTATTTAAGTATATAATATTTATAATAACCTTGTACTGAAAATTTACGTCGTTTTAAAAGCGGAACTCAAATCGAATGGGGCCTATAAGTATAGCTGTCATTTATGGTAAAACCTTTTGATAACTTTAAGTACGTCTTTTCCTATATTGGTGTAACCTGCGACATGTAGTAGCTGTAATAGGCGTTATGTAGCTGGGTATCCGAATTGGTGGTATAGTATTCACAATTCAGGTTAAGTTAAGTAAACGACTATAATGATACGTATTTCCAAGAAGAACAATAAATTACCGAATTTAAGTTGAAACGATATAAATACTCTATTTAAGGCGTAGATGAGTTAATTAGTTAGATTCCGGATTTTAATTTCAAGCTGATTTATATCAACTAATATAAGTAGGAATAACGGTTTAAAGTCTATTACAAAATGTTTAAACGTTCTAGATTATATATTTATAACGATCGTTTTAAGCGACGACGCTTTACTTTATCGATTAAATCCTTTCGATGTTCTTCTATTTTGTCGAAGTAGAATTCGTAAATTTCGTCGCCAATACGTTGAATTGTTGTTTTCCAGCCGTTAAGATCACAATCGCACTGGTATCAGGTATAATACCCTGAAATTGGTTGCTGTACCTAGTTAAAACCGTCAATTGAAACGTTATGTATACATTTAGCATTTTGTTTTTGCAGTTTAAGCCTATACTATGCAAAGAGAAGGCGTTCTATGGGCTTGTAACAATATGTTATATGGTTTCATCGTTTTAGGTTATTAGGTAAAAATTATTATCTTTAGAGTTTTTTTCTCTAGAGGTGTATTTGTAGGGGTAGGCGTCAAGATTATCTTTTACGCCTTATAATTTGGCTGGGTACTTTATGCAATTAGCTTTTATCCGGTTTTCCAATAGGTAATCATCCTCAAACTATCGTTTAATCCGAATTTGGTCGTAAGCTAAATAATTAGTAAATTAACAGCCAATTTTACCGTATTTGATATAATGCTTTTATAAACCTGTAAGTTTTCGTATACCACTTTGTAAGTATTATTATAGCCGCGGTAAGTTTCGTTTATTATCCTACGATTATTCTCGCCTTTTATTACTAGAGTTTTTTCTCTAATACATTTCTCCTTAATAACTGTATTTTAGGCGTTCGTTTTACTTTGATCATACCTTAAATCTTCGATATAGGATATAGTAAATGGTTTTTGCGAGGTTTAATTTAGTAATTTAACCTTTGCTTTTAGTTTTGTCGGCTACAAATGTTGCTCCCAAGGTCTTCTATCGACGTACAAAGGTTTTAACCGATATTTTATAACTCTTATAAACGGATTTTAAGTCCTTTTGAGGGTTCAATAGTATAAGGTCGAAATTTAGGTTTCCGTGGCATACTTTTATTATTATTAGAACAAATAGCTTGTTATCTTACTATTCTGGTTTAAAGGTTGCCTGAAACTTTCGGAACTTCGTTTATATGGCGATAAATATCTTTTGTAGGTTTTCATTAGCAATTTTACATTGGTTATTTATTGATTTCCAAGTTATATTAGTTTAGTTTCTATCGTAAGGATTGTGGTTGATTTTTATATTGAAGTGTGATTTTAGGTCGTTACAACACTTTGCAAATGTGTTTGCCTATGTAAGATGATATATATATTATTTTTGACTTGTCTAATTTGTATTCACAATTAGATAAAGTCAAATTGAATCAGTTTAATATCTAGTTTTTTATATATAATAAGTATTTTACGTATTTTCTTATTCAATATATCGTACGGTTCGCCGTTGTAGTTCTCGTTTTTATCCTAAAGTTTGGCGAAGTTGGTAAGCTTTGTAAGGTCGCTTTTATTAATGGGAAAGCGATGCGGTAAAAGGTTACGGTAGGGGTCGTGGTTAGCAGGTATTATTTTATAGAGTACGTATTGATGTTTTACACCGTTTATTGTTCTTTTGGAGTGGAACGGTTTTTTATTCGGGCTCTTTTTGTCGTAGTTAAGCTGATTGTTAACGGTATTTGGAGCGTGGTTTTATTTTGGTTTCTATTTAAAATTGCGTTTTAGGGAGGGTTGGTATTTAACTTGCGTCGTGGATAATCTTTGCTGTACTTTTTTTTTCGTCGATTTTTCGAGCTCTGTTTTCAATTCGCGGCGATCATTTAGCCTTACTAAGCGTTTTTTTTTCTATTTACGAAGGCCTTTCTCGTTTCCGATCTATTATTGTAAGTAAGTGATCCTGGTGTTTTTTTAACTAATATCCCCGTAAAAATTTAACCTGTATTGCTTTATCGTTTGTCTACTTCATAATTTACGTAAGCTGGGCCATTGCCAATCATTCCTTTATAATATGGCCATTATTTTACCCATCGTATTAATACCTTTGCTTTGTAGTCATTTTCGTAATATTTCGGAGATCGTACTATTGACCATTCGCCATATATCCAGTGTCTAATTTATAAAATCTTTTTTGAAATCGTCGAATATGTCGCGCCTTTTCATTTCACCATTATAATAGTTGAAAATCATATCAATAATAAAAGTATTTGCTGTAAAAGAATTTTAATCCTTTACTAATGCCTCAAATTTAGAATCCTATAAGTTAAGGTCCAAATATTTTGAAATCTTATTACGAAACAACGTATTCGTTAAAAGTTATTTCATATATTGGTTAACTTTCACTAGGCTCGTTACTAATAATGTTATATTTATTCCTAAGGTAGGTGATTTTCACGTATATTTGTAATATTCAAGCGGTGGGAATTGTTGGTTTTACGCCGTAATGGGGATTCAGGTGACTTCAAAGTTTTAAGAAAAAGCGAATAAATACGTAAATACGAAGGAAACAAAGTATTCAGTGCTTATTAAGAAAAATTAAATTTAAATAAAACGTAGATAAAACGTGATTATTACTTAATTAAGTGTTTCAAATTAGTTTTACTATCGTTTACTAACGTTATACCAGCTAATTGGTTATGAAAAACTTAATCTTCGCGAGTATTAAAATTAAAAAAACATGGTGTAGAACGAACGTGGGGAGGCGGATAAGGTAAATATAAAAGAGGAAAAGTAAATGTAGACGTAAGACGATATTTAATATAATCCGGTGTATAAAGCCTAGTTTATATTTAGTGGGCTGTTTGGGTTGTCGTGTTATGGCTGTTTTTAGTAATTACGATCGGTTTAGGTGATATGTTAGTAACCGCTTTTGGGTTTCGTAAACAGGTTAAATGCTATATTTAAATTAGGTAGGTTGTAACAAAGGGTTTCGTAACTTGGTGGTTTTAGATTACGTGGTTTTTTATGTAATAAGATACTTTTTAAAACGTATACGAGTACGTTTACAGCGTTAAAGAAATTTAAAAGTTAACGTAACGAGACTTTTAGTAAGCTAAGTATTAATTGATTAATATTATCGTATTGAAGTGAGCTTTTTTCAAAGTTATTCTAGATATTATAGTTTTATTACGTTTTGGGTTTTAACAGCGTTTTCGCGTAATTTTACACTCATGTATGGTTTTTATAAGGTGTAATGGTAAAGTAAAAATAGTTGGAACCATTACAGTATTCTGGTATTGATATTTAACTTCGGTTTTTCTCTTTTTTCCCTTATCTATTTATAATAAACCTATTCGGCTACTAATTAGTGTCAGTAAGGTCTGCTTATTTACGTAAACGTAAAAAACGTATAAGAGTAATTAGAAAGATTGGTATTATAATAGTAAAAGATAGATAGGTTAAAAAGAAGCATTCAGAGAGTGTATGCTACGGATGAGAGGTTACAAACCTCTTATCCGGAGAGTGGCACTTTGTCATATGCTTTGGAACAATCCTTCTAAATCGCGCCGCATATTATGCACTTTATAAGAGTACAAACTGTAGCGTGACGCGTTATCGTGAACTCTCTAGGAGTGCAAATTTCAGTGTAGTGCACTGTCAATTAACCTACGTATACTAGCTATAGGGATATATAATAATATCCACACACATGGTAAATTTATAATTAGTAAAAATCACAATAGGATATGGGATACCCACCAAAATATTCCCAAAACGTTTATATATCTAAACGAAACATAGGACCTTATACTCTAATAATCCATAATTTATTTTCGCTTTATTAAAATATCTTTTCAAAACATAGCAGGCTAAATGGTAGTAACGGGTATAGTGTTTCATAGTTTCTATATATAATTAAGTTTGAATTATAATATCATAATGCCGAAACCTTCTCTAACCGTTTTTTTTTTCAACTATAAAAACAATAGCTGAATAATGTTAATATAATATGAACGTATTGTTTTGTATAAGTAATTTTGTAAGGCGGAAAAAATTCTTTTTAATTGAAAAGAGGAAATTTGCTACTTTGAATATAATATATTCTTTTTCCACGATTATTATTCTTTACTGAATATACTTGACAACATATAGCTAACCAATATGTTTTTAATTTCTATAATTCTTCTAACAATTAGGCGAAATAAGGTATTACAGAGCGTAAAAACTCCTTTATATTGAAGTAAATTACCAAAATCCTAACGTTGATAGGGAAAGAAATCTTGTGAAAAGTATAAGTACTTTCTATCATAATAGATATTCTAAATACACCTACTAAAAAAACCAATAATTCTACAAACTAAAATCCTATGTAAAACTTATCTAGAAATATCAAAACTCCGACTTTGGTAAATAAAGCTAGGATGTAGATGAGGTAATTTACGTATTCTTTGAAACTATTTTAAGAAAGTATCGATAAAAATTAGGCAAAATGTTCGGTGAGACTTAAAAGTACGATTTATAAACCTTTAAATAAAGGCTAATAATTAATTGAATCCTAAGTAAGAAATTTTGTTACATTCGATGCCCCGATTACTTACAAAAGTAAAACAATCTCTGTATTTCAAATATAAAGAAGAACAAAAGAAGAATTTAGTAAAGTTTGGAAAGAAAATATTTGACGTCTTTCTAAAATTAGATAACGTTTGTCTATGAAGGCCAAGGGTAATTATCGAATACTATATACATATTGAGAGGTTTGAAATTAACCATAATACGGTTTTTCTTCATACCTTATAATTTCCTTCATACGACGAAAACTGGTAAAGAAAATGGGGATATATCGTTAATATATTTTATATAACATGATAAGTATTTACTATTGAACGATCAATCGAAAAAAGCTTTGTCTCAGCATAAAATTAGCATATGGTAAAGGTTTTTTTCTGTGTTTCATGAGCCTTAAATTAAATATACCTTTATAATATAATTGAATGGTGAATTATTATGTTTCGAATTTTACTCTATGTTGGTAGATTAGTTGTAAGCTTTTGCTAATTTTTGTGTATTGGAAGCACTAGTGGAAGTAACATATACCTTATGTTTAGTTTTGAGTATTAAAACATTATTAGGAGTTTTAATACCGAATGAAACCATAAATTCCTTGAAACGAATATTGCTTTTTGACTTCGCAAGACTCATATTTTCTGTATCCTCATTGAGTAGGCAATGGTATCGAGGAATATAGTGTTTAAAAATTGATTAACCCATTTTTAAGAAGAAAGTGGCAATTTTGTTCAAGCCATTGAAGTCTTTACAATATAAGAAACCAATTTTAATAAAGATATTATAAGTAGCGTTTTGGTTATTAGATATCCCATTTTTCAAATTGTAATAAATGTTATATAATATTTACCAATTTCCTTCCAATTTAGTTACGTAATTTCAACAGCTATATATCCTATGCTGGAAGCTTATATCAACGTTTGGATAGCTTCGTTTAAACTCATAAAAAAGTCAGTAGTATCTTTATATGTTGTGATATTATCTATGCATTTAAATCCAGTAACCTTGATGAAAGTATTATTAGCATTTTAAAGTCAAATAACATTAATCGTGGTAAAGTTAACAATGACATTTAACGTATATAGATATTGGATAGTAAATATAAAGAAAATATTTTATGAAGTTTAGAATATTCGACTGAAATATAGACGGTTCATTCTGATGAAATAACGTTTTTGAAAGCTTTGGTAAGTATTTTACAAATTATTAGATTTGTTGACTGTTTATGAACGGTAAACGGTACTTAGAAATAACTGTTTTCAAAGCTAATAACATTTTTGGATATAAAATTGTTAGCCTTACAAGATTTTAACCAATTATTTGAAAGTAAGTCACCTGCATCAAGACGATCGATAATCTGTACCTTTACAGTTCTTTTAATAGTGTTGGGCGTATTATCTGACTTATGGTAATAAGTCATAAATAACCAACAAAATTTAATAGTGAGCTTTACTAAGGGTTTTATAACTTTAGAAATTGTTTTTCTCGGCGAAAAAATAATTTTAATATAATTAGGGAAGTATTTGTTAAGTTATACCTTAGTTACGAGATTTTTGCCAACGCTTGTATCAAAATAAATAGTATAATTTGTATTGTATGGAATGTTAAAAATAGTATTTTGGTGGAAAAGAAAGCATTTTATGGCTATAGTTACCTTTTCGTGAGAGGGTTTAGCCACGATAATTTTCAAATTTTGTATAAAGTTGGCGATTTTATATGAATCAAAATGTATTTTTAATATGGTAATTTTTCGTTTTATCGTTCGCGAGGATAATATTTCATTTTTATAGCCAACTTTTAAGTTTTAAAGAGTGTAGTTTTTGGATTCGTATTCTTGTTTAGAATTTACGTAGGTTCGACAGCTTGGTAACGTTGTAGTGGAGAGACCCATGGTTTTATTTATAAAGCTTACCTTATTTTTTTTCGACGAGGTGAACTTAGCGTTATTTTACGTCTAATATTTAATTTAACAGTTAGATTCAATATTATTAATATGTTTACATCAGAGACTGCGGTTGCAGTACCGGTTATATCTACAAAGACTATTATTATCGCGGCGAAGAACTTTACGATTATTGAGACAATGATCGTCATATTTTTTTTCGTGGGGTTTATTACTAGCCTCGCGAAATTTACATTCGCGGTAGTGAAAATAATAACCACTTTTACTTGGTTTATTATTATACCTTTTTTTTATCTTTTTTTACTTTGACTTTTCCTAAGACATATACGAATCGTATTTTTTGGGTTTGTTTTTAACGATAGGCTTATTTAAAGGGAATCATCGGTTCTTGATTGTTAATTGAAAAAAATTGGTTGTTTATTTTCATTAAGTTTGTCTGCGATTCAAAGGTAATGAATTTTGTTAAATAGATAAGTCAAAAAAAGTTTACATATGAATTATAAATTTAAATTTGTTTCCATTGGTTCGGTAAAAAGTATATATAGTTTGTATATATGTTAGTTTCATTTGGATACATTTGTACACTTTATATTTGTTTGTTATAAAGTCATGTGAAGTAAACATCGATTTTTGTAATGGGTTTGTGATACGGGTATGGTTCATTTCAAATCGATTGGTAAAATTATTTATAATAGTTTCGAGGCTTTGATCAACAAAGTTTATACACTTTTTGTAAGGTTATCCTATATTCTCCCAAAATATTACTAAGATTTGTAATTTTGTTTCTAATATAAAAACAATGTGACTATTTACTCCTTGATTGATTTTGGTAAAGCTTTCCAAACTAGTTTATAAAGTCTCAAGGTTTGTAAAACCATTATCTCTACCTATAATAACTATTTTTATATCAAAAGAATCGGAATATTAGGGGTTTACCACCCCTATTTTTATATATATATCAAGTGATAAGAGCTATTTTCATTTAAGGATTAAGTGGTTAGATCATTCCGATTAGGGTTGCGAGGACGGAATTTTTGTTTGTGAGCCGGATGTTCAAGGATGTAAAAACGTTTGTTATTTCGGAAAGAACGACGTTTTCTGTTACGAGTAAGGGCTTTAAAGCGGCTTATTATGAAAAGAATTATTTTTTACAAATTGTTGAATCATGGCTTGTATTAATTGTATCAAAAAAATTGTTAAATTTAGTACTTCTTCTAGCGATAGTAGCTATTTTTTTTTCTAAATGTTTAGCCAAATCATTTATTTAATTTATTTTATCATATAACGTGCGAGCCGTATGGAAAAGAAAAGACATGTGAGAACGAAGAGTGATTCTTAAAGCGGGTGTTAATTTTTCTGGTATTCGCACCAGAGTAGTAAGAGTAAACAAGAAAAAAGTGGACAAAGTTAAGATATCAGAGGTAGATGTTTCCTTTTTTGAGGGTTAAGGGGTAATTGTAAAAGGAGTAGTCGGCTTGTAGAGTTTGTCACGCGTACTATAAGGAATTATTGGCGGGGGATTTAGGTTTAAAGCACGGAAATTGTGTTTAGTTATGGGGAATTGGGTAAGATAACAATAGATGGCGGCGGCGATGATGGCGGTAAGATTGGCGGCGGCGGCGGTGAGCGATGGCGGCGGCGAGATTTGCGGCGGCTAAAATGACGATAGCGACGACGAAAATAGCGGCGGCTGCGGCGAGGAAAAGTAAGAGGAAAAGGGGGGCTCAGCGGTGATGAAAAGTTGTAATGAGGGAAGAGGTTAAAAGATCATAGAGTTGAAAAGCGAAGAAAAAAAATAGGAGGTTTCAATGGAGCCGGAGGTTTGTTAACTTTGTTTTTGATGGTTAGCAGTACTGGTGACCTTGATCCTTCCGTTTTTGTCTAGTTCAGACTGGTGAAGGGTAATATTTGGTGTTTTTCAGCTCTTTTACTTACAGTTACCAATTGTTGATACACGTGTAGGGTAGCAACGTAACTTTGAAATAGTGAAGTACTTTGACGTTAGAAGAGGAAGAAACTAGCTAGAAGCTCAAATGGAACTAAGCATGTAGCAAGATATACAGGTATGGGCACATGCGTACCTTCCTTCCCTTTCCATATATATATCCTCCCCCCCCCCCTCTCCCATATAAGTATACAACAAAAGTTATTCGAATAAGCTTTTCGAGTTGGTACAAATACCAATATAGATAAGTGAAATCCAGAGCTATTTAGTAATAATATTAAGTGTTTCATACATAGTTTTATCTATATTAGATTCTGTTATTATGTTGCAAATTTCGGAAATAAATAAGTTTCGCTTAATATTTTTACATGTTTCAAATTTTGAATGAAACAAATATATCATAGAATCGCGAACTTATTATCTTATAATTTATTTAATGTAACGATCGTAATAAGGAATCCGATCTATAACAACGGTTAAGTATTATTGGTAAAGATGCCGTCCATAAAAAGCATTAACTTGGCCTTTGACAAGTTAATAGAAACTATATTAATTCCTTGGTCCAAATTCCTTATTTTCAAATCTAAAGTTTTATTCAATCAATCGTATTACTGATTAATCGAGTCTTAAGCTTGTGCTACAGCCGATTAATTGTAGTATACTTCCAGTTGGTACAAAATTGTAACGTAAATGCTATTGGTACGCTATTTTAAATACTTTTGAGCTCTTTCCATTGCAGTTTTGTCAATATTAACTAATCCAACGCCTTAAGCCTTCTGACGAAAACTAAGGTAAAAGTTAACGTCACTGATATTATGTTTGCAGATTAACGAACCGTTTAAGTTTAAATATTTGTTTTTAATCAAAGTTACGACCGGCTTACAATTTCAGAACTTTGAGTTCTTGATCAAACGTGATTCCAATACCATAAAAGTATCAATTCCAATGAAAATGATATTTTTCATTTGTATATACACTATAGTGAAGTCTTTATCTTATATAATAATTGGGTGAAGATCGTAAGTTAGAGATTTAATATCTAGTTTTAATTTGAAATACGATTAATAAGTAAAATACAATGCTTTAACTAATCAATTTAACGGTTTAATGTATTTCATAACCGTTTATATTAGGTACTTATCACAAAGGCTTTCAGTTAACTTTAACCAAAGAATCCTCTATAAATTAGATATTAATTATATATACAGTGAAGCGTTATTACGGATATAAAAGATAAACATTCCATTTATCGCTACTAATAAACCTACTATCAATATGACTAATAAACGTTAACGAATATTTTAGATTAACAGCGATTGTATAAGTATCTAACATTTATCTTTATCACCATATCTATGAATTATTTAACATCACTTTTCATACGGTTTCCACGTAGGTTTACCTTTGACTTTGCAAATGATCCTTGACTTAAAGATCGTAATGTGAAGTTCGTAGAGGTTAAATTCGCTTTTATGTAAAAATTATATAACTTATCGTATAAGGAGTCTATTCATCTCAACCCCATTATTATTTTTCAAACTTTATCCAAGGTCTTGATAATTACTTATACTCGGAACTTAATAGCCAAATATTAATTATACTTCTCTTCTTTATTAATCCAAACGAAGGTATACACACGCTTCATCATATATTACTAATCCTTACTATTTCTTCTTTGTAATAATCGGTCGCACTACCATTATTCAATCAACTTGATAATTACGGAAGACGAAAGCTAGTATTATCTAATCTGCTTATCTTGAATATATCCATCAATATCGTCTTCGTTAATCGATCTAATATAACATTTAACCTAAATCATGAGAAATATTACAAAATAGTTAACAATTTAAACATCTACTTTCTAGCTACCGATACTCAAAATCTTAAATAAGCTATCTTATTTGCTTAGCTCTTGCCACACAAGGATTTCGCTTTTCAATAGAAAACTTAACACATTGATATTCGTAAGGCCGTTAATATTGTTAAGGGTGTCATTGACCTCACACCTGGCAGATTCCCTCTATAGTTTCTTTTAGGCTCTATCTTACACTGTAACCCCTTTTTAAGTACTTGCTAATAGTGGAGATTCACTCATTCAATGAGGATATACCCTAAAAACTAGCAATATAAGTACCATACCGTTAAAGTTTACAATGCCATTCAGATTCTTTACCTACATTTTCAATATTTGCCTCCTAGTCCATAAAATTTCCAATTTCTAACGTCAAAATGTTATATGCCCTACAAAGTAATACGTATACCCATTCAAAATTTCATAATCTTCGATAGGCTTTAACTAGTAATTACTTACACTATATCTCTATTATTTTAACATTATCTTAAAACTTTATTGTAATAAAGTAAATACTAGTATTATGGACAATAATGTTGAATAACCGGAAATTATATTGACACAAAATATTCTTAACGATTCCCAAATATCCTTCCTTGATAACGACTCGAAGAACTTAATACCGATAAGAAAGGATGTGGAACCCACAACGTAAAAGACAAATTTATTGTCCAAATAAATAAAATCAATCAAAATCTTACAATTAAAATCATATCGTTTTACAAAATAAACTTAAACCTTTCTAGTATTTAGATATAGGGTTGACGATAATAATAAATCTTTTTGATAGCCTACAATTCAAATTATTCCACATTTTATGCCTTATTAACTTAAGAACTTTATATAACCCATTAACAGTTGAGTTATTTAAATGTTGGTTTAATCAACGTATTTCTAACTTGATTACATATACTACCATTATGTTTAGCCCTAAAATATAAAACCAAAAATATTCCCACTTAAAGAAATTAGTGAGTTTATAATTACCTTTGAACAATTGACCGATGTTAAGGTCAAAGTTAACGCCAAAAATCTATATGTCTTCCAAATAAAGAAAAAAATAGAGTAGGGATTTACGGATATAAAATGTAATTGGTTCAATAAGTATTTATATAGTCATCTATCCCATTAATAATAATTCTTTACCTAAGCCAAAACCAACTCTAGCTTTACCTATATTTAAACTATTAATTTCTGTAACAATAATGTTTTCTTGTTGCAATACGATATACTACTAATAGCCTCCTATTATATATTTTAATATCTCAGTATACTATATAATTCCTTAAGAATTGTGATGAAAGTAACGATTACGAAGATTCAAAGTGAATGAAACATTAGATACTTTATCTTAATAACAAAGGTAAATGTTTCTGCTGGTAAAGTATTACAGGCGGGCGTAGTTAACTAGTTATTAAATTAATTTGAAAATATGGTTTTTTTTAATATCACGTAACCAACTTCGACGGATCATCTTAATCGTTTGAAATATTGTTATTCTTGAAGTCTGCAACACCATCAAAATAATCCTTTAAAAAAAGAAATATGGTAAAAGGTATAATATATTACTTGTTATTTACAACGACCAACAACTAAATAACAGCTTGACCAAAAATCGGAATTACTACATATCCAACATCTTTCACTGCTATCGAGATTATAATTCGTACAATTAACAGATTCTATTAAGTTTTGCCCACGTTGTTATCGCCAGTATGACTTCTAGGCTAAAGGCTATGAACTAAATCTTGAACGTAATAGCCTTTCGTACTTGCGGTCAATATAACACATAATGACAACGTTATCGTCGTGCTAGTCGCGGAATTTATCAACTTAAGGGTACATACCAACTACGTTTAAGGTATGTTCTATCCAAATCTTAAATAAAAACCTTAACTATATACAAAAGCCTATATAGGTATTGATTGGATGCCATAAGACATATTTAAACTCGCCAACGCCCGTAAGAAGTATATATACAAACTTCGAGCTATAAAATGCCAACGTAGACTTTCTCTATTGCTTAATAATATAATATTGATTTATCCAACATTTTGTTAAAAAAACCTATCAGTATTTCCTCCTCTTTATTTTTTACTATTATCATTATTTGTTTTGTCATAACATAATCCCTATAATATTAAATAAGGTAGACGTCATACTCGAATTAACTTTTCATTTCTTTATAGATTTCTCGAAGGGTACGTACCTTCATTGAAAAGGTAAGGTCATAGTCTTTGACGTAAATCATAATTATTTCTAGAGACAATGAATTTTTTTTTAAAAAAAAACTTCATTTATTTTGATATGTTTAAAAACTATATCATCTTCCCATAAAATCAATTGTAAGGTTTCCTATGGTATTGCTTTTTGTTATTCAAAGAATTAACAAAGTTGGTAAAATTTTATAATATATACTAACTATTTTTATTGGTATAAATATCAAATTACGCTAGTTATCCTAATTTCCGATAATTTTTCTTGTCAACTCAAGTTTGAGACTTTCAAAATAGCGATAATCAGAATAATTTCCAGTGTTTTGGACCGAGAGATAACGTTTCATAAGGATACCTATAATAAGATTACGTGTATAAGCGTTTCTATCGCAAAAAAATACGTTTTGAAGGATTAAACAATCTAAGGAAATACTTTAAGACATAAGTGATTTCAAAGAAATATTTGAAGTATTAAAAGATATTACTTAATTGAATGTTGAATGGCATCGACGTCAATTCCACTTACCGCGTTAACAACTGTGACTTCATGTATTTTGCCTTCACCGAACACTTATTCTGCGTTATTGCGGATAAAGATTAGGTTACTTGCAGAATTAACATGTTTTTTATTTTCAGGGTAAAAATAAGTTATTACTAGAATTAAAGGTTTAACTTAATTGGAGATTATAAGGGGGTCGCCTAGAATGTGTATAAATGTGTTAATAATCGTTTATATTCTTCCTTTCTCCTTGTAGGTTTTAAGGTTAAGAATTTAAAAGGAAGTCCTCAATTTTAGTGAATTTAAAGAAATTCTTCTGCTAATCTCATTATTGTTTAATTTAAAATAAAAATCTGACGCCGAAAAATCTTTCTTATATAGTTTTGACACCCTTTTAAAACATTTTTCATATATTAGTAATCCAATTGTTATAAAACTCACGAAAGTTTTTGAAGGTGCGAGCGCTAAAACCAATCTTTTCGTCGACGTTTGAATCGAAGATGTACCTATTGATAACGTTGGTCAAGTATTCTTTAGTAAACGTTTCGTTGACATCTTTTCCCCATAACTTTACATCAAAGTAACTAAAGAAAATGTTCTGAGGTTTTCAATTACCTTCTTACGATCCTAATTCAATTACATCTTAATTTGGTAATTTGAACATAATAAATTGGCGATTTCGGAACGTAAGAACTTAATGATTTGGGAAAAAGAAATTAGTGATTTGGGAGCCGTGTAATGTGGCCGTTTAATATAACTTGACTATTTGGTGCAATTTGATATTTTTTTTCTGTTTTCGCTTAGAGTAACAACCGTAACGTGTTTTCAAACGTAATTAATGAACGATCTTATATTTAAAGTGAAAGAAATGATTTGGTTATGAGGTAAAGTTTCATATTAAAGATTATTATCGCTGAGATCGTAATTTATTATTATATCGAGTTTGGACTTGATGATTTGTAATCATGGTTATAATGAGAGTGGTAGCGACGAAGCTGTCTGAGAACTGTAAACAAACTTTGCAACTTAATAATTGTTTTCTTAATGATTGAAGACTTTGACGGTTGATTTCAATGTTCCTTAAAAATATTCAATAGAGATTTCTTCGTGTTTTCAATAATAGTACCGTTACCACTTCTAAATTACAGTCAAAAACCGGCGTAATTAGTAGAAACCTTTCGCAAAAATCTTTTCTCTATCTGAGTGTTTCATAAATCGTAACCGAAAAGTATTTTTTTCTTTTACCAAACTCATTTGTACCTAACCCAATAATCATTGATCAGTATCAATAGGCATTAAAATTTTGCAACGATTATCGATTCAAATAGTGGTTGAAGTCACAATAGTATTGTAGTAGTCAAGTGATGGATGACTTATTCAAGGTTTGGCAGATTGCTAGCTAGTCTACACACTGATTTGTATGACCAATTTCTTGGCGGTGCCGAAGTCTAAAGTAGGTAGCAACTATACTTGACTTACAGTCAACCTACAAATAATACATTCAACTTGCAGTCAGTACAATCAACTTATTATCAGTGTAGTTGACTTAACTGTACTGCTATTAACTGCTATCACAATATCCTTATCTAATAACGTTTTGAAAGGATTCATAAATAATAATAATATAATTATATATATCAAACGATACGTAAACCGGCCATCACGTGTCGTAGAAAATATAGATACCGTAGTAATTCGAGTATTTCCAGCAACATAAGCCCAAAATGCATACATAAATTTATTAAGGAAAAGTATAAAACTGGTAACGTATAAGTATCCGACGAAAATATTTTTATAGAAATAGAGAAAGTTGATACTTAGAATTATGAAGTGAAGTATTTGAATGAAAATACAATTTGGATGTGAAACAGGTTCTGATTGGCAGAGGTATTGCCGATGATTATTAGAGAGACTTTAGCAATTACCTTTAATTGGTGATTGGCTACATTAATACACACATAAAATATTAAAAGTTCTTTGATAGTGTTCAAATAACAGTTGATTGCAGTACGGCTAAATTAACTGTATTTGATTTAAGTTATGTATATTGATTGCAAGTAAATTGAAGGGAGTTTCCAATTCAATATAGGTCACAGGTTATGAATTTATTTATATAAACTAGATTTTAGACTAGTTAGCAGTCTACTAAACTTAAAATTAAGACACTACTACTTTTAAAGCAATATCAATTACTTCGACCAAAGATTATAATCGAATACATTGCAAAAATAAATGCCTACCAATAATGAATCTTTATATTTACTTGGGTATACCATTGAGTTTACTTTATTAATCTATTTTTTTTTGAGATATGTATTACTATTTTTTTTATACTTCCATCTCACAATATTTTTCTTTTACCCAATTAAGTTAAATTAAAAGGTTATAAAATATACCGAAAGATACAAAACCCATGGCTGGGTTTGGAAATGCCACAATAATATATTGAAAAAGGTAAAATCGTAAAAATTGGATATATTTTCAACATATATAACAAGAACTGCTTTTAATGCACAATTTGATTGGAAGACAAGCCACTTTTAATTAACCAAAATCAAATTTACAAGTTAACGATGATACTTTTGCCCAATTACACGTGGTCAACCTATATGATCCAGGCTAATCAATCTAGATCCAACTACTGCAACCCAATAAAGACCATTTTGAAAAGGATACCCCCATACCAAAAAAATACCTAATACAACCAAATATCTCTTTACGACGTTTGGAAGCGTCAAATCAAAAGCCTGACCTAAGTTTACAAGCCTAATCCCTATACTAAACCGACTCTGACCAGGTAACACATTACCTAACTGACTCAATTTCAACAACGTTGCAAACCAAACTGTGAATATTACTACATACCCTCATAGTTAGTATACATAGGGCAAGTAGAAGTGCACTGTATTGCAGGGTGCACTCCTGCATGGTGCACGATAACGTGTCACATTGCAGGTTACACTCTTACAAGACGTAAAGTGCTCCATGTATGGATTGTTCTGGAATAACTATTCTAAGCCGAACGGTAATGCATAGATCGGTTTGGAATAGCTATTCCAGACAGACGGCAATACGTGGATCGGTTTAGAAGAAGTATTCCAAAGTGATACGCTTTGGGTGGATGGCTTATAAGCTCTTTCCTGTAGCGTGTACCTCTAAATACTTCTTCTTAGACTATTATCTTTTTTAATACAATTTCTAATTATTCTAATTACTCTTTAAACACCTTAAGTTTACGTAAAACTTGTAGGCCTAAGACCTTACCAACACAAATCAGTAGCCGACTCGGTCGATTATAGATAACCTGGGGAAAAAAGACAAATATATGTTAAATACCTATAATGTGATACTATAACTTTCCTAACTATTTGTACTTTAACACTTCGTTTTTACAAAAATTACACGTCAAAGTATACAAAGACTGTAAAAGCGAAGTAACTTTAAGAAAGATAACTTTAATACAATATCATTAACATTTATTTAACGTTTTATCTACTAAAAGATTCGTTACGCTATTATCAACCCTTATTTTACGCTTTAATGTACCCAGGCACTTTTTGAAAGCGTCCGGTTATGTACCAGGCCACGTAAGCCAAAACTACCAGGTTTAAAAACCTTTAATTAAAAAAATATCCGATTTCGATATTCAAATCGCTCCTTTAACCTAAAAGTGGTTACGACACACCTATTTAAACCGATCGCTCCAGCTAGAGCGGTTACGTATAAAGCAACCAAACCGAACCCTCCACCAAATTCGGTTACGACACACTAATTCGGACCGACCACCAAATACCGGATCATATAACGTACCTCCTCACAATCAAACCTTTTATTTTCCTTTTTCGCCTTACAATTCTTTCACCCAATTTGTTTTACACTTCTCCTGCTCTATTGAACTTTTCTAGTTTTCTCTACGTATTTTGAATTTAGTTTTTGTAACGTTTGAATTTTCCTAGCCGCTTGTCAATCGTGTCGCTACCAAATGGTAACAAAAACTAATTTATAACACTTGATTGGTTTGTATTTGCGCCCTATTTATCTTTCAAATCATTTTTGCACTGATAAACTTTAGTAAGCCCTATTTCAATTAAATTCATTACATCATTTACTTTGTATTTGTTATTTATAAAACGTATTACCCTAAACCTTGGAATTTGAATGTACCCGAAATCTCATTACGGCTTAGAATTACTAACTTAACCCGTTTTAATTATACTAAATACGTATAAAAACGACTAATTTTAATAGCTCCAAGAAATTTATAAACTATATCCCTAAGACCAATAACACTAGAAAAAACCAGTACTTACTTCAACCTCCTAGTCAAAAATATGAGGATTAGGAAGGCTATAATGTATGAAATCAACCTGGGCCTTGAAGATAACACCATCAGTTCAAGAGTTAAAGATATTTTCCTATATACGGCAAATATATATACATTAGCCGTTATATTTCGCTATTAGGAAAAGAAAGCCTAAGGACCTGACTAGTTGAAGAATTTTTACAAAAACTTTTTAAATTAGACGTTATAAATATGGCAGATAATAAATCCTACCATTGCCAAAGCTTTACGGATACAACTACGGATTACAGGTATTAATACCTTAGGGGGTAGAAATGGCTGCTTTACAAAAGCCTTATTTGAAATAGCATAACTCGTAGATGTACCGGACTGGAAAAGCAAAGATTTGTATTCAACGGAATTTGTAAAATGGTATTAACTTACAAAATAAAAGAAACTATTATTAAAACGACGAAGACGAGGCGTCAGACAACCTAATTTTATACTTATACCGTAAGCTGGAAAAAAAGACCCTGAGGAATAAAAATAACCACAATCCTTATAATCTATGCAAATACATTACACTCCTACGCCGGCATATACTATAAAATAAAACCGAATACCAAACCACTCTTTAAATATTAAAAATAACCGGATCAACTATGACGGAAACGACCGGAATACTAAAATAGCCCGGTCGACTACGGGAGGATGGGCTAAAATATAAAAAATAGCTCGACCTAGGATTTGACGAGCGGTATAAAATGCTAATACGTACTCTATAAACTAATGCCTAAAAACTACGACCCTTATCGCTATCGTTCACCGTAACGATTCTCCACAGATAGGAGTGACCCTATAAAATTAACCAACTTTACCAGGCTATAAGATAGGGATAATAATTATAGCGACGAATCGTACGACGACTTTAATACCAAAACACGAGGAATATTTAACACGTGTAAAAGATTGTATACTAAATTATCTCAATTTTATATTATTTTACCTGGTATACCTTCCGCATAAGCTAAGTAGTAGTATATATATTATCTTACGTAAATGGATATAATCGTAGAGTATTATAGCCGTTTAATGTCTTATTTTGATACGGAAATTAACCACAAACTTTATGATAAGGACTAAACCGATACAACTTGGGAATCCGTGAAAACCAAACAGAAAAACGCCGATAAAAACCCGTAGGAAATCCTTACCGCCTTATGAACTAAGTTTCGGAAGTATTAGGCAGTCTTTCAACCGGAATATAAAGGTAACAAACTTTTTATCTAAGCAGTGACGAAAGCTTGCCGCAGAAACCCAGATTTCGACCTTATACTTTTTAAACCAGAAAAAAACCTAAAGGCTTTTTATATAAACTTAGAAACATTAATTAAAACCTTTATACGCCAATGAAAAAAACCTCGAATTAGCATCTTTGATTAATAAGACTAAAGGCGAAGGCTAAATTACTAAAATAAACCTTATCGAAATCATTTACCATATTTTGAATAAAAGGTTTAAAGTATATCCGAAAAAAGGAAATCGACCTAAATATAATTACTAAAAATAAGAAATTTGATGGAATAACAGATAAATGAATTATAACCGAAGGCGATCTTACGAATAAGAATAACAAATACTACGGCCGTAGTAGTATTAACGAAAAGATATATAGAACCCTATAAATACATAGAAACGCTATATCGTTTGCGGAAAAATCAGCTGCTGATTTACAAACTAACCCGCTTACAAGTAAATTCGGACTAAATGACAATTTTAAGCCGATTATACATTTAAGGATCAGATAAAAGCCAATTTTGTAGTATATGTAGCCGAGTACGAGGGTACAAAAAACAGACTAAATACCTACCCTTATGAAAACGTATTCGGAGAAGACGACCCTAAGTATAATAATAACTACATATTAGCCTATGAAGATAAAAACGCCTAACGTATCTTCTCTGACTTATAAAACGTCTTCTTTATATATATTATAGGCTTGGATTATGTAAACAAAGTATTCAAAGCCTATATAATGTCGTAATTCACGATTTTCAATAAATACGGAAGCATGTTCCAAGGATTTATACCCGATACTAACGTAGCCGAAATTTCTACGGCCGAAAAACGGCAATTCAACGCTTTTATAATGGAGTTTCCGAAATTTGGCTAAACCGTATAAGAAAATACCGAAAAGTCTTATTTAGTAAAGGTAAAGCGTCATCGCTTGTCACGATCGTTTTAAATATGCGTTTCGGACCGATTAAGTTTTATGTAATGGATTCCGAAACACTATTTTTGCTTTTATTAGCTAATATAAACAAGCTCGGAATTAAGGACCGGAATACGACCAACCAGCTTATTCGCGCCTTAAATAGGGTATCCGTACCTCCCCGGCTTAAGTTCGGTTACTCGTAATTTTTCCGGAAACACGTATAATTAAGGTTACTTACTTAACTTAATCGAAGTTACGAACTTTATACCGAAGATTCGGATACCTAATTATAAAACGCTTTGAACGTTGACTTTACGTCATAAGCTATATAAATATATGGAAAGATACACTTAAGGCTATCGAAAAGTTTTATTATAAGTACCAGTTTCACTTATAGGCTCCACAACGGTTTAAATTCCGCCTTTAAAACTATATGAACTTTAATTACAAAATGATTATTAATATTAAATATTTAGAAGTCAACTGTTCTTTTACTTCGTCAATACGGTAACATCATTTTAGGCCACCAAATTTATATGGAACGCTTTTACTTCGGACTGTTAAAACGTTTTGGTTAATTATTTGTTAAACTTTTACCCCGGGCCTTTAAACTAAATTATGTACGATGCCGGTATAGCTTTTGATTTTACCTATTAATCTACGAAGGCTTAGATAACTGGTAACAAATGTAAATAAATACTAGTAAAAGCCTTATAGGGTATTAAAAAGTATAAACGATACTACAAACTACTAAAAAGGGCGTATACAGTATTATTGGGGAACTAAAAGGTATTAATCTTAAGAACTTTATTTTTTTAGATAGTGGTTAACATCGTTTATAACACTTTTAGCCTAAGTAGGCTTATTCTTACGCTCCTTATCTTTAGTATTTACCCGAGGATCCATACAAACTTTGCCTTATTACAATTCATAATACAAAGGGCTAATGCTGTAGCTAAGGCTATGACGGTATTACGCTTATTACGAATGAGGAACGATGTGTCTAAAGCGTTAGTTTAAAGAAATATCACATGTAAAACTGAAATTTTAAATTTACTATTGTAATTCGAAGTTTTGGTTTGGAAAACAAAAAGTAAATAGAATGACATTTAGAGGAATAACGGGTTTTGAACATACGATATATTTGTTAACTTATTATGTGGGACAAATTTGTTTCGCTAGACAACGTCCTACGAATATAAAATAGAAGGTAAAAAGGACGGCCCTAAACCGTAAAACGAAAAAAACCGCTCATAAAACATTACCCAAAACAACGAATCTAAGCATAACCTTACTTTAACCTTACTCGCAAAATATAAATCCAACCCGACTACGCTAAACAAAAACGACTTATTTATATCGATACCTTCAAAACGTCGTTCCAAAGGCGCCCCTTCAACTCAAAAACCAAGATACATCTTAAAAACTTTACCAAGGACTCTTTTATTACGTAAAAGGAAATAATAAACCGCGAGCTTAGCCTAAAGCTTCGCTGCAGGGTATTATTACTTCCTCAAATGCCTTATTCGTATAATTTACCTAAATAGAAATCTTAACATTAATTAAATTAGGTGTACTTCGTTTTAAACGTTTCGACCCAGATATTTACGGAATCCATAGAGTTTTTCCAACTCACCTCGTTTACTATATTAATGATAAGACCAGAAAACCTTACGACAAAACCCATCTAATTGTAAAAAGATATAAAGACGAAGGCAAAAAGGATATTATAACCTAATTACCTACGTTACAATGGGTTAGTAATCGCCTGATTCTTACGTTTGCTTCTTCCGTTAGCGATTTATATAACCTGTATATCGAACTTTGAGATATTATATAGACTTATATTAAATTTGAAAAAACGGCTTAAACGACGGATTTACGCTGATATACCTAAGAACTTTAGGTAATGCTACCTATATAGTACGATTTTACTTATTATAAAACCACTTTACGACTTACTCGAAGCCGGTGTTCATTAGTATAACAACTACTAAAAATACTATAAGAAACGATTCGAAATAACTAGTTTTGCCTTCGACCCGTACTTATTAGTATTAAAGGCTCGTTCAAAAGGTTTTATATTAACGAGTATATAAACGAACGATACCCCAACGTTATATAACTCCTTGTCTTCCGTATTGAAAGAAAGGAAACTTTTAAAATCCGGTAAAAAAGTTAAACTAAAAATGTAACTGACGGAAAACCACGTAATCGATTTTGATAGCGTTACTATTACCCTTCAAAAAGGTACTTTAAACCTTATGTAAAAAGGGAACTTAAATAAATTTACTCTTGTCGCTTTAAATAGCGTAAAATGAACCGATGAATACAGGTGTCAACGTGTACACGGCGCCTAGGTTACCGTTGTAACACAATTAAAGGCAGAATTTAACCTTTCTGTTGCCGCGTAATACTAGATCGACCCGACGAACAATATATACAAGGCGCTGAATACACTTCTTTCGTAATAAATAAATAATCCAAAACACGGCTTATAATTTATATTACTAAATATATGTATTACAAAGCTATTCGTTTTTATTAACACCTTTTTCTCTAATAACAACGATATAATTTACAAATCGGTTCCGTCCTAGTCGTCGATAATTAAACACCAGTCCGAAATGATTTTACGCTCCGAGGAAACCTTATTTATTAAAACTTTACCAAGTATAAAAGGGTTACGTGAAACGTTTTGGCTTTCGAAATCTATAGTATAGTTAAAAGCTTCGATTAGGATGTTGCTATAACGATAACGGCCAGGATAATTATTTCTAACCTTAGTTTACGCCCTATTTCCATTATTATTTATACTAACTCCTTTTCACTTTATAAGTACCTAGTAAATTCGGTATTATAAATGAAAATAGGTTGATAATCAGAATTACAACACTACGCGAATCGTAAAAACGACTGGAAAGCGAGGACATTAAATAAATTAATATTAAAGTAAACCCGGAAAACGTAATAGTAAAGGCTACACTGAACAGCGTATTAAAAACTCTTATATTTATAAGTACGTTATTTATTAGGATTGTTAAAAAGGTTATATTACCTTAATAAACTGTTATACTATACCAATTTTCGTTAACTAGAATCGGCTTATCGATTTACGTTTTGCCTTTATTTAAACGGATTATTCGCATCGATCGCCGATTTTACCTTTATTCAATACGATTATTCACATAGAAATATATCGCACCGATTTTAGCATATTACCCTTTCCATTTTATTAAAGTTTATAAAATTACTATGTAATATACTATATTATAACTGAGAACGCTGGCCTAGCCTAAGGGCATTTATCCACTATCAAAGGAAAAAAGCGATGCCATTGCATCTCTACCGTCTTCTCCATCGCTTTCCCCCTTTATACTAACGCTACCGCTATTACCGTCAACAATATTATAAGCGCTAGCAAGGATATAGCCCTATACCTTATTGGTTATACTTTTAGGTAAATGTATAAGGGAGGGATTACCCTTCTCGCGGCGACGTATAATAACGTTATCAAATTCGTTTATGCAGTACATGCGCAGGCTCCATTTTTAGGCGGCGACGGCGGCTGCCGTTTCCCTAGTCCGCCGTTTAAAGCCTATTACTAATTAGTATCAGATTGTTTTAATTACTTACCACAATTTATTTACGAATCGCTTCGAACGGTATATTTCTGGCTTAAGATATTTTTTAAATTTGGTCAAGATTTACTAAAAAGCCGGCGAGCGCGTAATACGACTTCGGTTTACGGCCCTACGATTATCAAAACGGGGGTGTACGAGCTACTAGTCTGTTTGTAACGGTAGTAGCGAGCCAAACAGCCCCTGTTTTCGTAGCAATCGCTAATGGACTTTCCTGCAGCCACGAACGCGATATATGATACGTAGGGCGTATCTATTAACGGCTTAAGACTATGGACTCGAATACGACGTTTTAACGTTTAATGCATTAAAAAGGTCTTACAGCGTACTTTAACGATATGGAACTCAAAGTGGCGGAGAAAATCCACCTCGAATTCCTCATTTATAAAGGGAGGGATCAAAGGCTTAAAAACGGAGGGATTGAAATATACATACCTTGGCGTAATTATGTCAGACTACGTTTATAATGTAAGAGGAGCCCTATAGATAATAGGGTTTTCACCTATGGAAAAAAGGTAAGATCTATAACTTTAAAAGCCTCCCACTCCTCCTCCGACTTAGAAAAGGGAAAGGGAAAGGAAGGGGAGAAGGAGGTTGGGGCGATAACAGTGGGGAGGGGTAGGGCGGAGGAGGTAGTAAGGTTAGGCGGCGTGGCAGCGGCGGGACTAAGCGACGTTATGGTGGCAACGGCGGGATTTGGCAGCGTAGCGGAAAATAGGGAGGTAAACGTAGGCGGCGTAGCGACAATAAAGAAGATAACGCCTGACGAAGGCGGGCTGTTCCTATTGGTGGTGGTGGTGGAAATAATAGTGGCAATAATGGTGGCGGCGGCGGCGGCAGCACGCTGCCGCTCGCGTGTTAGATGGCGCCGTATGGTTTGGTTTTTACGCGTTATCTAAGCAAAGACATAGTTAGTAATAGGTATTGGTTACGTAACCTAACCATTGGATCAGCTTATTTTGGTTAAAGAAAATAAAGGTAAAGTATAATATGGCTTGGTTCATTTGATAGGGATAGAGGTTAAATTAAAATGGGAACTTGTATCTATTTGAATTAAACGTCTTTAAAAGAAAAAAAAGGTTTTACCTAGGCTGATAACGATATATCTTGTTATACTAACCTAACACATAATTATATAATTACTCCAACGTAAGTACCCTTATACCATTACTCCTGTTAAAAACTTCGAAAGACGCTATTACCAACTATATCACCCCCATTTAACTATACCAATCAAGCCTGAACTACAAATACCACCTCGGCTAAACTTTATTAATCCCAATCGAACTTAAAACACCACCTCGACCAGACTTTGCTAATCCCAGCCGAACTTGCTAATTTGAAACTTTTACAATTAATACGGCAATGATAACACTATCATTATGTGAACTTGCTAATTTAGACCTTTTATAATTAATACGGTAGCAACAACACTGTCACTACGAAACCTACTGATTTAGACCTTCATAACTACAACCATACTGTTACTACTAAACTATAGATACGGAATATTTAAGGAAGAAAGAGAAAATTGCCTGTGTGAATATTACTACATACCCTTATAAATAGTATACATAAGGCAAATAGCAGTACATTGTATTATAGGATGCACTCCTACAGGGTACACGATAACGTGTCACATTGCAAGCTACACTCTTACAAGACGCAAAATGCTTTATACATAAATCGGTCTGGAATAACTATTCCAGGCCGAATGGCAATACATGGATCGGTTTGGAATGACTATTCCAAACCGATGGCAATGCGTGGATCGGTCTAAAAGAAGTATTCCAGAATAATACGCTCTGGGTGGAGGGCTTATAAGCCCTCACCTGTGGCGTGCATATTTGGATGCTTCTTCTTGGACCATTATCTTTTTTACTACAACTACCAATCATTCTGATTACTCTTCAAAGAACTTATGTTCACGTGAACCTTATAGGCTTGAGACCTTACCGACAAAAACCCTTATATTATCAAAGCTACGTTTTACGCGACAGTCTGCTTTCGAACTACACAAACCCTTCCAACTAAGAGCCCCGAATTAATTGATACCATGTGGAATTATTACTCCAGACAATGAAATTTATGGGGAATTTTCGAAGAAAAAAAAGATCTTATTTACGCGATTTAAGACGAAACACATTTTGGAAACAAAGTACTATTACGGGCCTAAATAGCATTATATACATCGCCTTACGCACGGATCAAATGACAAACCCTAACTCTAGTCCTAATACCATACTTATATCATCTACTTTACAAGTAGTTTAGACTTTCTCTTTTTATATACAAATCCACGTAGATTAACCACGATAATCTCCACTGCTTTAGCCACATGATATGGTATATTCATCTATATATCAATAAACAGGAGTCAAAATAATCGAATTTTTTTCTGGAGAGCTCGAACGTGGTAATTAAAATAGCAGGGGTTGAAATTGAGGATCTATTAATCAATATAGTTTATCAAATATTCTTCAATATAATTTCCATAACCATTTTTAAATCATATATTTTTGGTGTGCTACTAGGTTATAAAAGACCCAAACGTCTTCATAACCTTCTCCTTTGGGTTATTATTTTCTATCTTCATGATTTAACGTCCGTTTTAATTGATTAGTAGGACTTATTTCTTTGGGTTATTATTTGCTATCTTCATGATTTAACGTCCTTTTGATTGATTAGTAGGGCTTAATGTTTCGCAATTTTGTGTAACTGTGTTATTTGTTACAACTTAGCGATTTCAACATATTTGCTTCGAAAAGGCTAGCAATCTTAGTAACAATATTGAATAGTTTTCAAAACTGTTAACAGTTTATTTCAACATTTTCTTCAAAATAGATATAATGAAAATATTTTCATAATTTGGAAATAGGGTCGCGACCTCTACATCATTGTTAAAACTGACGCAATTTGTAAAGCCTGTTCGCAAAAATCTTCCCTTCAGGTTGCACTTCTACATAACGTAACCGGAAAATCGTTTTTTGTTTTTTTACATAACTTATATATGCTGATTTTACCATCAAGTACTAATCAATATTGGTAGATTTTTAAACGTTATAAACTATATAAATTCGAATCGTAATTGAAGTAACAAATGATATTACACTAGTTAAGTAGTCGATGTAAAGTTCTAAGATAGGCAAGCTGCTTACCGATTTATACCTTAGTTTGTATAGGCTTTCGGAAGCTCTGCCTATATTGAATTGGCCACAACGCAATTGACGTACAGCCACTGCGATAGACTGCTATACCAACATTATTGAATACAATCTGCATGCGCAATAAATTGCAATGAATATTGCGTATATATGTAGTTTAGCTACAAAATACAGTGCGCGCAAGTACTAAAAAGTGGTTTACCGGAACGTACAAACCCATCAAGATTAATAAATTATATTTTCAACGTTACCTTACAGCATTCAAGACGACTGATATAGTTAGAAAGACTCCAAAACAATTCAATCAATCTGGTCCCCGAACATGGCGACTTGCAGTCCTTCGACTGGATAACTCGTAGATACTGATGCCGCCATCGCCACCACCCACAAACAACTGCGAGCCGTCCCCGGAAAACGCCAGGTCGGTGACTCTCGCCAGGTCAGCCGCCAGCATTTCCAGCCCGCCGCTCCCATCGGCCCCGGAACCCGTGTCGGTGGACCGGCGCCCGCCCGCCCGCA
>JASMMZ010000008.1:12911267-13012909 GCA_038502455.1 Anisogramma anomala | reverse complement strand
CGCCAGGAGCAGGCCCGCGTGCGGCGCCGGGGGGCTGCCGGCGCGCGGGGCGCGCGGCCCGGCGGCGGCCACGAGGAGCGGCCCGGTGGCGGAGAAGGCCAGCTCGGGCAGCTTGGGCAGGTAGGGCAGCCCGGCTTGCTTGAGGTCGATGACGCGGCACTTGCGGAAGGGCTTCTTCGCCGCCGACGACACTGCGTAGAGCGTGATGGCGTCGTCGTCGGCGTGGTAGACGGCGAGGGGCGGGAAGCGCGCCTCGTACACGTCGGACCGCACGGCCGTCCAGCGCATGGCGTTGTGGATGGTCTGCACCTTCTTGTGCTTGGCCCAGTTCCAGATCTCGAGCGTCTGCCCGAAGGCGGTGCTGATGGCAATGAGGTGGCGCGTTTCCGAGAGGATGCAGTGGGACCGCACGAAGTACTCGCGAGACCGTGGCTGGATCCGCACGTAGAAGGGCACCTTGATGGTGGCCACGGTTTCGCGCGAGGACAGGTCCCAGATCTTGATGTGGGACTTGCCGTTGCGGCTGGCCAGGAGTCTGGCCCGGAACGGTGTCTCGATGGAGAACACACCGCCATGCGAGCCCCCCCCGTCGTCTTCCAGCCGTCCCAGGGGAACGATGGCCACATCCGTGGTGCTCTGTTGGGATGGGGGCCTAGTTCCAGGGCGGACCAATTGCCATTGGCTTGTGTACGAATCCGACCGAGGCGGCAGGGCAAACTCGTGGCCGGATCCAGAAGAGCGATCCGTGACCGCCTCGGACATGGCCCGAGGGAACTTGGAGTAATAGGCCGAGTGGTCAATATAGGCATGATCTCGAAAGATGATGGGCGGGGGCAGCGGAGGAGCGCCTCCCGGTGCACCTTGTTTTCTCGCGGCCACGGGCGAAGGAGAGCCCGTCAACGCCGGCTTGTGTGGCTTCGGCCGAGGTATGGGCGGCAGGGCTTTGTCGGGCGGGAGGGAAGGCAGGGCAAGGGAGCTGTAGTCCTGGGGAGAGCCGGAAAGGCCTCCGTGTGTCGGGCGCCATGGACTGATGAGTCTGATGGGCCCGTGCCGCAGGCGTGTTGTTTCGACAGAGCGTTGGTCTGCTGGATCTGCTTTGGACTCGGCGCGGGTGCCCTCGTCCTCGACGTTGAACACAGACCAGTCCGCTTGACGGGCATCCGGGTGATTCGACACGCAGAATGCAGAATCTCGTCCCTGGAAGCAGCTGTGAGAAGAGGACTGCCTGGAGGCCATACCCATTTCATGGACCGCGGGCCATGATGGCGGCGTCGGCAATGGAGTCTCGTGGTGCTTCGAAGCACTGCTTCTTGCTATATGGCTCTCGACAGCATGCACACAGACAGATATCGACTGCGTCAAAGCCGTCGTCTCCCATGTTGCAACGAGTCGCAAGAATTCGATATCGTGCAACAGCTTCTGGTCGCCCGAGTGTTCAGCCCTGCGGAGAGTTAGCAGTCATGTCCACAACCCAAGGAAAACCGCAGAGGGAGTATCCAAGGCCAACTAACGACTCGACAGCGCTCTGTACCATGTGGACGGCCCGCCGACCATGGCTCAGGCCGATCTGCAACTGCTTGACCTTGGCCGTTGCGCCGGCGAGCGCCCAGCATGCTTCCGGGGCGGTGTCGCTGCCGCACCCGCCCACGATGTCGGCCACGCGCTTGCAGGCGCTGGACCAGCCGTCAAGGACATCGGCGAGGGCCGCCTGCAGGGTGGCGGGGACGTGGGGGCCGCCGCGGATTTGTCGCAGGTGGTGCCGGAGGTCGCGTAGCTCTCTCAGCAGCGGGGCGAGGTCGGGGCGAGCCGACGGGACAGCCCCGAGGAACCGGCTCGCGAGGTCGCTGGTCAGGTCGGCCTGTGCAAGCGCAGCCGTGGTGGCCTGGGAGAGGTCCCGGTGCGGCGGCATAGGGGCGGGTCGAGAGGCCTGCGATAGAAGGCCGGGCCAGACAGTCAGTCGGTGTCTTGGATGGGTTGCCCCACCGTCGTTGGTTGGAAGACTGTAGCCAGCGCCCGTGTCTCGGAGGGCCGTGGAGCTGCCATCCGTGATAAGCTGACAAGAGTGGTGCGGTGTCACGGTGGAGGACACAAGCTTGGTAGGACAGTAGGACAGTAGGACAGCAGGACAGCAAGACAGCAGACAGCAGGACAGCAGGACAGCAGGACAGCCAGCCTGGGCCGCAGGATTTGTCGGGCTTGCGCGCTAGAACACCAATCGCTGGAGCATCTCGTCGACGTTCGAGCTTGGAGCTTGTACCCGGATTCGACTTTGTGCGCGCGTAGCTTGTGGGCCGAACGGGGACGGGCAGCAGTTGGACCAAACGGTTTCCGGCCTGGACAGTGTCTGGTTCGCTGCAAGGCATATCGTCAGACACACTAAACACGGTGTTGGGAACTCCGCCAAACGAACTATCGTGAGCTGACCGGCGCAACCGAAATGATATAATATAATACTGGATGTGACGATCTATTGCAACAAGGGGTCCCTGCCTTAGAAAGACGCCACGGACATCGTCAATCTCAAGATGAATGCTCAATTTTTTTTATAGTTAAATCACCTAGTTTACACTTTGGCTGTTTACTTGCTTGCTCTGCAAGTTGCCCCTGAGGCTCCGACTTTGACAGCGGTCAGGCTGGATGCTGGACTCAACACCTCCAAACAGCTGTGGTCCACGAGAGTACAGAAGTGTAACATGGGCCACTCATTCCTTACTCCAAGCCAAGCTGACTTTGGAAAACTAACACAGGACTTGGGCTGACGTGTGTGACTGTCACAACTGTCACAACGATCAACCTCCACGAGTTGAATGCTGACATCCATTGATTCTCTTGCCTAATGGGCAGGTGGGTGCAATGGCAGACACGAAGAACAAGACAAGACAATACGTTGTTGACTAGACAATGAAATGAAATGGGCTCAATATTCCTGCATTATTTCCATCCGGCATATTGTGAGACAAAACGTTTGTTACGGGGCCAAACCAACATGAGACGACACACGTGGAGTGTACAGAGTGAAGTTAACTTAATTGCAATAACAATGCAGGGTCAAAGTTAAGATAACTCCAACCTTAGAGAATGAAAGTCAAAGCGTTAGATGAAATCCGGCAGCATGTCCCCTCCCTTGTGAAACCTCGTTTGAGTAGCAAAACGTACAAGCAAAATAACAAATCTTGTTGGTAGGCCTTTATCGTTGCAACCTAGTCGATTCGAATCTCTGGTCGAAGGAACTGGTGTATTGCATGGAAAGTGGTCATGTTGTTTCTAAGTTTGGCAGACCGCAAGCCGGTCTACACACTAATCTGTATAGGCAACTGCTTGGCCCGTGCCCTACATTAAATTGGGCACTCCCTTGCAATTGACTTGCAATTAATGCAGTCAACTTGCTGTCAGTGCAGTTGACTTGACTATACGGTAATTGACTGCTGTTCCAACACTAACGACTTTTTGTTTTGTGCGCGCGCTCTGATGTAATGTATTACCAATCGAAGGTAATCGTTAAACTCCCTCCCATCCCTACCGGCACTACTCCACTAATTTAAAACTATTTCTGTACCAAATTGCACTCCAATTGCAATCCTTCACCCCGTACTTTCAAGCATTAAGTTCCTTTATTCCCTCACTTAAGTCTTACGTTATAAACTTATACGCTACTAATCTTATACCTTTTGCCAATAAACTTAGGTACCGGTTTTACATACACTACCCTAATAATCTTTCAATTTGCAAGGTATCCCTAGCCTTTTCATTACATATTGAGCGTACCGGCCGGTCTACGTATCCCTCGATATATATAATCAACTTATTACTATATATAAACTTTCCAAGGTGCTATTAGACGTAACCTTAATCATAGTGTTGGCGGGGTTATTTTTTCCGTTAATTTACCTCAACTCGTCAATCTCTGAAGTCTCGCATACCTTCTTTTATATCATTAGGTCTATTATTAAACTTTTCTTATTAGTCATCTCGAACTTAGAACTTTCGAGGTTAATATAAACAACTATCGGTATTGGAGGAAGTTATAGTTGTCTGGTGATAATCATTCATGCGCTGTTAATTATTATACCGATATCAACCCCTGCTATTATGCTGTAAACTTTAAATGCTGATATGTTTCGTATCACGCGTTTATATTTAACGGATATCTCGTATACGAGGTTACTGGTAATGGTAAAGTGCCTATCGAACTCGTTTTCGTTAATGAATATCATAAGAAATCCAATCTGAAAAGTGAGGTTGGTGTCTTTATAAAAGAGCTGTTCGCAAAGATTATCAACTTCGCCGTCGTCAAATCCACTAGTACCATATTTATATCTTCATCCGAGTAATTCATTTTTCATTATATGTCATGGACTCAGGCTGTTAGCCATTGAGTTTATAGGTTTTGTGACGATGCACGTAACAGACGGTACATATACGGCGCACAGACCGCACCCGGTTCGCGCCGCGTCCGGGCATGTTCCGGGCGCGGTTCGTAAAGGTTACGTGGAGAGGCATGTAATGAACTATACACTTTTGCTATACGCTGAAAGCTGTTACACTTTTCTCGAGTATTCCTTAGTAAGACTTTTGATAACGCCATTTAACACTTACTTGGATCCCTATCGAAGGTTGAATGTTAATATTATATAAATGTATTGAACCTATCAAAATGTTTACTGAATGGATTTTAAACTTATACCGTAGCCGATAAATAGTAAATTATCTTTGATTAATATAATGCGGTGATATAAACCGCTCGAACCATTTATTTAATGTAATGTTGTAATTTGACATCATTGGTTATATAAATCTTTACTATGTTAATAGCTTATCCTTTTTAATAGAGACTTAAATACGCGCTACAATCGTTTGTAACATTATGAATACAAATTAAAAATCCGTTGAAATCCAATTTCATATCTTTGTTATAAGCTACTGTCTCCCCTAATAGTTGTTAGAGATCTAGCTCTGGCGATTACCATGCTCTTATAATGCTCTTACACTGCTCTAGAACATGCCCATTTAACGTAACGAATTACAAAATTAGGCTATACCATATTATTACCTTTGTAATAGTTTTATAATAGTGACTTTTCTTCCTTTTTTTGTAGAGGATTAAAGATAGTATTCGACAACTTTAAATGGTAACTTTGGCTTAGTCCTTTTACATATAATTTTTGATTTTCCTACATTTAACTGTGTTTTAATTGATTTCGAATAATTGTAGGTTAGGATAATATCTTTCCATAACTCGAGTTAAAACCTTAAAGTTTGTAAGCAATTCCTTCACATATGCGTCTAGAACTAGTTATTAGGCGCTTTGTTAATATAATATAACGAATTGACCGCTGAATAAAACCGGTTTATCGAAATTTTAGGAACGGAACTTATTAAACGGAATTACACCGTTCCTAACTAGGCTATAAATATGGAGTAATACAATGCAAGTATTTTAGTCTATACGTTTATAAATATAATTCGGAATTTAAAAGTTGTTAACAGCGCGTTTACGTTACCATTAGTTATAATCTCTATAATGTTTGACAAGCGATTTTTCACCTAAAAAGAAGCCGATAACTCGTGTCTTGCGTAAAATATCTACTTGACAAACGATACCAATATGATTTCCGCGCCAGTTTTTATTAGGAGCCGCGTTAGGTTACTCGATATTTACGAGACTTCAATTTTTTCCGATTTCGATTACAAACCCGACGATCAATCTAATAATATTAGCTATTAATAGATTAAACTTAAGCCATTTAACTAACCGATAAATTTCTCTCACTTCAATTACAATTATTTTTTTCGTATAAAAAGTTACGATAACACGTAAATTACATAGAGATAAAAGTTGTATTAGCATATGAAAGCATTGTTTTTACGTTATTCTTAACAGTTAAAAGTAATAATTAAGACCAAAATAAAGATCGATTACGTTTTAGGGTGGTAATGGTAGTAATAGAGATGTTAACATTTTTATAGCAATACTTTGCGTTTATTATGATAACTTGAACACGGAATATGTTAATCTCGCTCGAATCACGAGTTCAAAATAAAACGTTTGTAAATATTTTACGTGTTTCTTTAATATCTAAACGGATTCATTAAATGAGTCCAGCGGTACATCCTAGAGATCCACTGATAAACTCGTTATTTTCAAGGAAACCATCAACAACACTCTAACTAATATGCTACTCCCTTTCGATAGGCTCGAGAAATATAACTAGTAGGTCTCTCGTTTTTAACTTTTTAATAAATGGTTTTATAATTTCCGTACCTAATATAAAAGCATCGGCGGCAACGACGGAGGTTACACTAACAGTAATGATAATATCGGCAACGTTTTTGGCGGGGTTAATGGTAGCGATAAAAATAATTTCTATTTTATACCAGTGTATGATAACTAAAGGAATTTAAAATAACGGATGTAAACGTTTTATTTGTTGATATTGAATGGAATTCTACTTAAGTAGATAAAATTTAATTTCAGGTTGAAATATATGGGTCATATTTATGATACGGTGTAAATATTTACTTCATTGAAATTTATCCGTTGGATTCCGTTTATAGCTGAAATATTTTCTATGTAAAAACTAATACATGTGTTCATTTTAATGACACCGATAATGTTGTTGGCTTTTAAAAGGAAAAAGTGCAACTTTCATATATAATTTCTTAAGAAACTTAAAAGAATTTCAATTGCACCCGGTGGCTAATCTATAATTAATAAATATTTTCTCGTTCGTAGTACATTAACTTTATAATTTACTTCTCTTTGTTTACTATTAAGTAAATATCTATTATATATATTATAACGTTATTAATAAAAAGGCAACACTATGATTGAACTCATTGCGAATTTCTCTCTCCTTCTAGAATTTTGACGAAAAAAATATATGTGATTGTTGATAGGCCTTAGACGTTGCAACGTTGTCGATTAGATTGGTCGAAGTAATAGTAGTATTGCGTGATCAGATGGTAGAAGTATTGTTTTAGGTTTGGCAAACCGTTAGCCTGTCTGCATTGTAATTTGTATGGACAAGTGTTTGACTCATACCCTAAAGTGAAGTGCAGCGTACTGCACTCGACTTACACCTAATACGATAAGTCTTTACAAAGCAATACACTTGTAATACAGTTAAATTTACTGCCAGTAAAGTTGACTTGTTACACTGTATGTAATACTATTGTGATACTATTCCAATACTGGCGGCTTTTTAGTTTGTCCGTGCGTACGTGAGTGTGGTTAACTAATCCTTTCTGGTTGCTACTAAATTACCTCCTCGTCAACTAGCCAGACCCCTATTAACTCCAGTTGACTCCCATACTTAATTACATTTAATTGCACGCAAATTAACCTTATTTGACCTTAATTTCTCCATTGTTCCGAGGTCCTAGTTTATCAACTCCCACAAAAAGTTGTTTCGCTATAGCCTTTCGTAACTTCAACTATACCACTCAAATAGATCGCTATTATTAATTTCAATCCCTTAACAGTTTTCCAGTTTACCAGCACCTCCTTATTCGCTGTCACGTAATCTAGGCTTTCTGGGCGGTTTATCCACATATCCCTTAATATGTATAGTCAGTTTGTTGCTATCTATAAACCTTTCCAATGTTTTGTTTAAAACGGCTTTCATTATAACATTTGTAGGATTATCTTTGCTATCGATTCATCGGAACTCCTTAATTTCCCTCCCTTCATAGGCTTCGCGGAGTGTTATTACGTCGATCATCAGGCGTTTTTCGCTGGAAGTTCCAAGCTTCAACAGACATTCGAAAAAACTCCTTAAATTGGTATAGATTACCACGGGAATAAAGGGAATCTTCAGCTGCTTATTAATAAGGTTAAGGGTTTCCCATAGAGTTATAACTACGTTAAAGTCCGTCATTATATCGTAAACCTTTAATGTTAGCATGTTTCGTATGATCCTTTTATACTTAACAGAGATCCAGTAGATTAGATTATCGGTAATATTAAACTGGTCTTCCAGCCTATTTTCGTTGACAAGGGTTATTAGGAAGTCGATCTATAGAGATAATTCGATATTATTTATAAAAGACCCATCTGTAAAAATCCTTAACTTGGCCTTTAAGAGGTCGATTAGCATTATATTAATCCCGCGGTCCAAGTTTCGCATTTACTACTCCAGCTTTTCATTTGGTTAATTAAAGTCTTTATTTATGAGTATTTGTGCTTGTGCCGTAATAGATAGGTTGTATAAGAATTTCGATTAACATAAGGTAGCAATATAGTTACCCTGTATACGTTATTCCAAGTACCGTTAATCCCTAACCTTATCAGTCTTATTAATTATGGTAAAAATAACACTCTAGCCCTTTTAACGAAAAGTTAAACCGGTATTACCACTAAGTATACGGATTAACGATCCATTAAAATTAAGTTAGTTATTTTTCGTTAACGTCGTTACTAACTTACAGTTCCAAAACTTAAAGTCTTTGATTACTTGCTATTCCTATATTATAAAGTTAGCCGTTCCGATGAAAAGGGTATCGTTAATGTATATACCTACTATACCAAAGTCATTCTTTTACGTTACTAATAAATACGGATCGTATATTAAAAACTTTATCGTTAGCCGGGACTTAAAGTGCGATTAGTAGGTTAGAAACCAGTAAACGCCTGCTTTAACCAGTTAATACAGTAGTTTAATACACCATATTACCGTTCTTAGTAAGTAAACGGCACGGAGTTTCTGTAACAGTTTTAATTGTACAATCTGTTATAAATCCATTATTAACTATATATAGACTTACGTAATATTACGGCTATTAAGTGTAAACTTTCCATTAGTTCTAATTAACAATCTAATTACTAAAGTAATTACCAAGCGTTAGTTAATCTTTTGGATTATTAGTAATTACGTAAAGATCTAGTCTTTACCTTTATTGCTGTATCCTTAAACGATCAGCCGTAACTTTTTATAAAGTCGCCTTATAGTTTTGCCTTTAACTTCGTAAATAATACTCGACTTAAAGATTGTAACGTTTGGGTTTTAAAGGTTAAAGTTAGCCTTCGGCATAAATTTTACTATTTCGGGTTAATAGGCTATTGATTTTAACTTTGTCGCTTTCCTTCAAAAGTTTACCGGAAGTTTTAATAATCCTTTATGCCCTAATATTTATTATCAAGTTTTCGTTATACTTTTCTTTATTGCTTATTTAAGCAGTATTATAAATGCAGCCTGGTATATATTTCTTCTCTTCAATATTTCTTTTATTCGAAGGTCGTCCGCATTATCGGCGTTTTATTTACTTGTAGATAACGAGTGGAGGAGGTTCTTGTTTACTCAGTTGTTTAACTTAAGGGTCTTCATTATTTAGTAGCCTTAATGTAAAGCTTAACCAAGTAATCTGGAAAGATATAAAACCGTTAACAGTTTTAATAACTATTTTAGAGTTTACGATACTTAATATTTTTATGACCCCTTTTATTTGCCCATTTCCCGCCACATAAGGACTTTACTTTGTAATAGTAAAGTAAACACATAGATTATTATAAGTCCGTTTTTAATATTAAGGGTATTATTAACTTAGCAGCGTATCGATTCCCTTCGTAGTTCCCTTAAAGCTGTTCTATAAACTGTAATACGTTTTTAAGTACTTGTCGAGAGCGGAGATTTACTCGTTAGGCGTGGGTACGCTTTAAAGACCAATAGTATTGGTATTGGTCCATCAGGACCTATATTGTTATTTAAGCCTTTTACTGTCATTTGTAGGTGTGTCTTCGAATTCATAAAACTTCAATTTTCAACGTAAGGATATTATACGTTCGGAGAAGTAGGGCGTATGCCCTTTTAACCTTCCCAATACTTTAGTAGGTTTTTACAGGTACCTATTTGTATTGAATATCTATTATTTTGGCATTTTCCTGGAACTTTGCCGCCGCAAACTTGATACCGGTATCGTGGACAACAACTTTAGGTAAATCCAGTTACATATTAATTTATAGTATCCTTAATGTTTCTTACGTATCCTTTGCTAAAAGGGACTTTAAAACTTTAGCTTGGTAAAAAGAAGTTTAGAAGTTAATAACATGAAAAATAGGCTTATTGTTCAAGTAAAACATATTAATAAAGATTTTACAGTTGAAATCTTTGTTGTTTTTTAGTGTAAATTTAAAATTTGGGGGGGTTTAGGTATGTATTTGAGAGTGGTAGTAAAGTATTTTCATAGCTTTTAGGGTGAAGTATTTCATATCGTTATACTTTATGGATTTTATAACTTTGTATAGCCTATTAACAGCTAAGTGGTTAAAACGCCGGTATAATTATCGTATCTACAGCTCCGTTAGGTTCAATACCACTGTTTCCAGACCTTAAAGATAAACCCATAAATACCTTTATTTAAAGGCGAGTGAAAACCTTGAGTTATTTTTTGACCAATTCGTCTACATTAACTTCCATGTTAACTTCAAGGGTTTTCATATCCTCTAAGTAAAGTAAAAAAGGGGTAAGGAACTTAAGGATATAGAATGTGATTGTTCCTATAATAGTTCAAATTATTGTTATTCCTAGTGACAATAATTGTTCGCATGGATCAAAGTTAACTTTAGCCTTATTAACATCGTAACGATCGATTTTAGTGGCTGTATTACTTTCCCTCCGTAATATCACATACTACGAATCGCTTTCTTTTAAGTAACTTATTACTCTAGTATTTTATATAATGCCTTGAAACATATGGTCCACATAACGATTACGAAGGTTAAAGGTACATAAGGGGTTGGAGGTATAATTAGGGCAAAGGTAAGGGTCTTTATTACCTAAACAGTACAAAAAGGCATAGTTGACTAATTACTAGACTTCTGTGTCAAAAACTATGTTTTCGTATTACTTGATTTGCTTAGAGTCGTTAGCAACATTGGTTGGTTTATCGTCTTTAGTATTTGTAACCTAATTTAAGTAATTTCATTTCTAAGTAGTAAAGTACTGAACGTGGTACGTTGTTTTTCGGTTGTTGCGTTCAGCGGGGAGGTGACTAGTTAACTAATAGCTGGTCTTACAATAAATCTAATATATTTTACTACTATTATAACAATAGTACTTACAGTTAATAGGTTCTTTAAATTTTAATAGTGTTAATGTAGGTTTTTCCTTTAATTTGGGGCCGAGGTTAATAAATCTAACCTTAGGCGTTGTAAGCGTATGTACTTACGGTCGACGTATTTAACTACCGTAAGATTTTCCTTATCTATATTAAGAAATTTGCCGGCTTAAAAATATATACCGAGCGAGTTTGGTATACGTGCTATTACAGTGGTAAGTAAGGAACTTAATTAGTTAAAAAAGCGTTTACCAGTGGTATTTAGGTGTTATAGGGCGTATTAGAATTTATTAACGCCTGTGATAGCTGCCTGTACCTGTTCGCAAAGTATGGCTTCATTAGCATGTACCTTCCCCATTTCTTTTTAACATATTATCAGCTTATTAAGCATTTGATTAATAATATTTATTGGTGATTCCTCCTTTTTTTCATCTTGCTATTATTTTAGTTTACTGCGTGATAGTCTAATATGTATGATATTGCGCGAGGTGGATGTCGTATTTGAAGTGGCTTTTTATACTATCATAGATTTCGCGGAATATGGTGGCGTTCGTTAGAAATTTAGGTAATAGTCCCTAGCGTATCTTGTAAGAATTTTAGGAAATAGTAAATAAAAACTATAAAGATGTACTTTTATCCACTTGTAAATGTTTAAAAAAGGCATTATTTTGGTGTTAAAAAGTTTGTAAAGATTTTCGTTATACTTTTCTGTATTATTTCAAATCTTGGAGAAGTCTGTTATCAGCTTATAGTTAACATTAAACATCCTAACAGGTATTTAAGGAAAGTCGCCATAATTTTCTTAGGTTTAGTTTGTGTTTTTTAACGGCTTAAGTCTTAAAGGTTTCGAGGCACGATATTAAGGGTAATTACTAGTCGCTTGGTTCGATAGGATTTCTTAAGATAAGTTAAGTTAAATAAGGTTTTTATTAACCTTATAAAGGTTTTTTGTAGCATGTAAATCCCTCGTCATTTAAATTTTTCTTTTAGTTTGAATTTAATAGCTTTTTAGATTTTCTTTTACATGTTAATAGTCTAGTTGTTGAAAAACTTAGGATATTTACAGAAAGTACGTTTATCACGGTTATGTTCTTTTCCGCCATTTTACTCGATGATATAGTTTTCATCAAAGTTAACCAGGTGTTTTTCAGTTAAATCTTTATTAACGTTTTCGTTTTAAAGATTACAGTTGTAGTATTTGGTAAAAGTAGCTCCGAGCGCCTTAATCGTTTCTTTCCTAGCGAGGTCGGTAATAGCTTTAAAGTAAACGTTAGCGGTAGACATTTTGAGGTTTTTGTAAGCGTGTAAGACGATAGACTTGGTGATCTTTGGGCGTAAGGATTTGTTATTTTAACGTGAAATTGTGTGAAAACTTAGCGACTTGGTGACTTGGTAACTTGGTGGTTTAACGTGAGGTTGCGCGACATGGTTTTCTTGATGTGACTTAGTGTTTTTAGCTTAAAGCAGAGAATTTAACGATTGCGGTGGCGTAGGGAGTGAAAAAAGTGAAGTAAGGGCAAAAGTTTGGTGTGAAAGAAAAGGTCGAAGGTTGTTATTGGTGGTGGAGAGCGAAGGTTGTTTGTTGTAAGCCGTATAACTTAGTCGTTTTTGCAGTAGTAGAATCCGTAGTAGTACTGACTTAGCCGTTTGTCAACTTGCCGTACTTTAAGACTTCTAGCAGTCAATCTCAACGTCTTTAAAAAGGATTAATGAAGATTTCTTGGTTTTTCAAGTAGCGATACCGTTGCTTACTTCCAGATTACCATTGGAGACTGACGTAACCCAAAAGTCTTCTCTGTTTTCCTACCGTTAGGGACTGGCGCAGTACCAATAAAGGCCCTTCGCAAAGATCTTTCCTTTACCTTAGCCGATATTGTTAACTTAACGCGTAACTGGAAAGTAACTTCTTTTTTTACTTAGCTTATTTGTATTTAATCTAGAAGGCAAGCGCTAATTAGTGTTGGTAGGCCTTAGATGTTGCAACATTGTCAATTCGATTGGTCGAAGTAACAGTAGTATTTCGTTGTTAGATGGTGGATGTATTGTTCTAGGTTTGGCAAACCGCTAGCCAGTCTACACTATAATTTGTATGGCCAAGTGCTTGGCCTGTGCCCTAGACTGAAGTTCAGCGTATTGTACTCGACTTACACCCAATGCGGTAAGTCACCACAAAACAATATACTTGCAGTACGGTTAACTTTATTGCCAGTAAAGTTGATCTACTATACTTCATGTAATACCATTGCGATACTGTTCTAATAGTGATCGTTATTGAATTACGAATAATCGTTTTCGCAATGGATTTAAATATTAACTTCAATGTGTATAAATATAATATTTATATTTACATTATTATACATTTTTAATACAATATTATATTCAATAAACTATAAATGAATTAGAATTAGGTATCTTACATTACTTTAAATTATATATTATTTGTAAAATGACTGAGTGCCTATCGTATAAAAGTATCAGGGTTCATATTAAAATAACAGTTACCTAAAGGTAAAAACATTACAGTATTCTATGCTATATTTCAATAGATACGTAAAGATTAACTCATGATTACGTATATTATATTCATTTTTAAAGAATATTAATATGTGTTGGTCTCGAAATAAGTGGTTACCATTAAAGTCGAATTTCCGAGTGTTTTGAAGGAATTTATACACTTTTTTGACAAAAATTAAAAGATATAATACTCATTTTCCACTTAGAAGCCTATTTTAAATTCAATTTTCTAGATGATAACTCGGGATATCCTTTAAAAGTTTCTAACGACCCTTATATGAGATATTATAGAAAAGACTTTTAATGATACGGAAATCATTAACTAAATTATTAGGTTGAAGTTATATTAGCATAAATAGCTTTTCAATGGGTACACACGTGTATTTAGTTAAGAAACCCGAAAATAATTTGCGATTTCACGTTCATTACTACCATATTAACATCAATACACAAGTAAATAAATACCCCCCACATTGTATATAGAAAAAGTTGGCTGATATTTTGTTGGTTCAATAATTTACCAAACTGAACGTTCGCGACGCTCTTCACAAGTTTTATATTAAGAAATCAATAAATAAAAAACCGGGTCTTGAATTTGTTTTGGCTTTTTGAAGTTAATAATGAACCCTTTGAATAGTTTCGAAACATGAACCACTTTTTAACTATATATGAGTAATGTATTACTCCCGATTTTCAATCTTTTTCATTTATTATACATCAAGAACGCGTTAATTTATAAGGGTAGTATTTTTAACGATTATAGCGCCAAAAATTAATTGATGTATAACATTTGAAACGTAACGAAACTTAATCTTAATATATTCAAATTCGAGTTCGAAGTTTTAAAATCAAATATATAGGATCATTATCAGAGCCGGGATCGGAGTACGTATAAATTTGGAAAAAATGCGTGTTATTACGAATTGAGCGTCTTTTAGCTCGATGTAAATGGTTAGAGGGTTTTTGAAGTTCGTCAATTTTTAACGATTGTTTATTTAATTTCATTCGACGATTATCAACCTTTTCATAAAACTGATTAAAAATAGGATCCCTTGTTATTACAGATACGAAGAAGTTATTTTCCAATGGCTTAAGCTTTCATTTTTTGCGAAACTAGTTTTCACTGAATGCGATCCTAAACAAAAAACCTTTTTAAAATCCCTATATTCGGGATGAATCTTGGGGAGTTACTTGTTTCAATATAACTAGCTAGATGTCCTTAACCTCGTTACATACCATTTCCGCCGCTTATTTCTCATTAGATTTAATTATAAAATGAATAAAAAGGAATCTTGAGAAATTATAAACGGTTTAAAAATATAAAACGCGGGTAATTTTAGCATAATAACCATTTTTAACATTTGAGATGTTTATAAGAATTTGGAATAATTGATAATAACGAGAGAACTTTTCTAAAAAATAGTGTTTTAATTAGAACGAGTTTTTTTATTTCATTTAAAACTTATTTATCATAAGTTAGTGGATTACCTACTACCTGATACCCTATAATAAAAATATTAAAACATTTCAAAGGCTTTTCAACCCTTGCCTTTTAAACCGAGGACTATGGTTTATTCGCATAGAATAACTAATTATCTCCTCGCTTCCGAATTTACATATCATTAGTTTTGTTATTTCCGGCGAATCTTTTCTGGATAATTATAAATTTATAACGAAAAATACTTTGTTAAGTAATTGAAATTTCTTTATTACCTGAATCATTACATATCGTTGTATAATTCGTATAATACCCAAGTTTTCAAATAGTTGTAATTGCAGTGCAGTAAATCAACTTTATCTACAGTAAAGTTGACTATATTAACTGCAAGTTAAGTGTATTGTTTTGTAGGTTTACTTCATTGACTACAATTCAAGTACAGCATGCACTCACTTTACACTGAGGCACGGGCCAAACAATTTCCCTTACAAATTACTGTGCAGACCGGCTAGCGGTATGCCAAACCTAGAAAAATTCATCCACAACTAGACCACGCAATACTACTGTTACTTCAATCAATCAAATCAACAATGTTGTAATGTCTAAAACCCTACCAACACTATAAGTAATTGTACTTTCCTTTTATATATTATCATTAATAAGAAACAAATAGTTGACGTCTTCATTTTGAAATATACGTTAAACCATAGTAATATTTCCTTCAAACAAAAGTTAAGTGAAGTAGAGTTAAGTCAACCATACTGATTGTAAGTTGATTGTATTGATTTCAAGTGGAGAGCATTGTTTGTAAGTTAACTGTAATAACTACAAGTCAAGTATATAGAGTTCCCACTTCATATTAGAGTACTATACAAGCAATTATTTTTACAAATTAGTATAATTACCGGTTAGCGGTTTACCGTATTTAGAAGTAACTATATCAACACTTTCAATACGATACACCAGCTCCTTCTACTACAATTAGAATCTAATACGTTGCAAAGATAAAGACCTATCAACACTGATAAGTATTTATTAATTTAAGTGTCGATAGGCCAGGTAGAAGAAGAAACTTTTTTCTCGTTACGTTTTATAATTGGGTAATGTAGAGGAAATTGCATTGCGAAATACCTCGGTTATTATGCTGTTGTTTAAAGGTATTAAGAGGGGGAACTTTCAAGTATGTTGTTGTTTACGGGCACTTGAAAGTGGCGATAGTGTCGCTATACACGAAAACAATTACGAAATCTTTATTAAACCAGTTGCGAAACAAAACACGTTGCGATTGACTACTAAAAAGTCATAAGTTTTTCAAATTAACAGGTTTCCAAGTCTCCAAAGTTGGCAAATGGCCAAAACTACTGATACTATTAAAAATCCCGAATCATGAACGGTTAAGTATTACAACTATTTCAATATCCAAATAAAAACTTAGATGATAAATAACATAAAACCTACTATACTACATTGATTTTTCCCTTATACTACGTTAATATTACTATTTATCTGTTAAGTAAAGGAAAAATTATTAAGATGGAATTTAAAACCGGCAATATTGAAATTGTTAACACCAAATTTAGAAAGTAAGCAATTAAAATCCTTGGACTCACATTCTTTTAATATTTCGATAACAATATTTGGTTCATAGAGGTTAATGAAAGCTTTATCTCCAAATACTTGATTCATAACCTCAGATATTTTGTTTCAGATATCAATTACGGCAGCTGAAATTATGATATCGAAGCACTTTACGATTTTCCCTAGTTCTTCAAAGATTAGACCCTGAATAAATGGTAAAAAACAGAAAAGTTTATTAAAAGTAAACCAAGTTCCAACCTACGTAAATCAGTGATTTTACTGCTACGAAATCCAAAGAAAGAGGCTAATATTGTCTAAATACTATAAGTATACGCTACAGATAAATACCTTGAATGAATGTGTAAAAATAAGAGCAAATATATTGCTGGTGACAACATCTCTCACTATTTACACACATTTATAAAGTTACCACTCACCTTAAATGAGTTTCTTAAGCCATTTTAACCAAGGTTCCAACGCCTTGGAATCGCTAGCAACGATAAAATAATAATTAATTCCAACATAATAAATCTTGAGGTCTCTTAGTCGATTGAGTTAAAACCGTGTCAAGAGGCCCTTAAACTCAATAGGAATATCACAAATTGTAGGGCAATCCTCAAATCTTTTAGTACATATAATTACATCAAATTCGCCAATAATATCAACCATAATGAAGAAATGGCTTTATACGCAAACCTATTATGAGTATAACTACTGAATATTGCCCTATAAATTTTGCCAAAGATAATTGTCTTACCTGCTAATATCACATATAGTACTTCCAACACCTCAAGTTAAGAAACCCAAAGGGTTTATATAACTCATACATTATTCCCCCTTTTGAAATATTCCTATAGTGAGTAAAAATTATGAAGCGATTATAACATTCGTTAAAATATGGGATAGTAAAGATAAATATAACAAAAACTTGTATAGTTTCTTCGATATTAAGTTACGACTGGTTTTCACTATATGCTGTCAATACGGATCAAGTTATCAGGTTTTCAATCGTTGTTTCTCAATATATTTACCGGTTAAGTCAAGGATTGTTACCTTTGGTATTTCACGAATTTTTCGTCGTTTTGTGAGATTCATAATAGGTCTAAAAATTATTTAGAGTATGATCTTAAAATCTCCCAATACTATTCAAACTGAAATATCATAAAGTATTCGTACATTTTCGAGTTCAAAAAAGAGTTATAAATCAAAATGGATTCCCTTCATCTGATATTGAACAGGTTAATATTTTATTAATAACTAATGTCTAATATCGTTTCTGGACAAATCATATTGTATTAGCAAGTTTTTTAGGTCATTACTGTTTATAATTAGTTTCAGAACGCCCTACAGTACCCTGACGTTTCCTGTAAAGACTTTCTTTTTTCAATTATGTTTCTCGTTTATGATTATAATGACACTGGTGTTGATATCGATTGATATATAACTTCAAGTTCATAACTTCAACGATGACGACAAAATCCCGCAAATACTTATTACATTAACCTTAAATACCGAAAGTATAGGTAATTTAGTCAATTGAAAATCTTGGTTTAGAAGATAAAACGGTAACATACGTAAGGAATAGGATACTCTTTTCAAAAATAGTTAAAGTAAACACGTAAATTCCTTTAAAATAATTTTAGGAGATATTGGATTTATGGTAAAAAGTTTTATTAGTCAACACGTTATATTATTGTTGAATTCTAACCCAATAAAGTATTATATTACTTTTGAAAACATATTAATATTTTTAGCAATATATTAAACATGTTATTAATTTTAAACTCTCAGAAGTAAAAGATAAAGTAAATAAACCTAAGTTTATCAGTTGGCAAAAAATATTATCCCAGATTATAAATCAACATAATAACCTGCGAACAACATCTTTTTATACCGCATGATAGTTAAAACCATTAATTTTATTATAATAACAAAGATTATGACTCTACTTACTTATTTACTATTCGCAATATTCACGCGAAGTAAGTCTTTTAAGGTATTATACTAGATACTGTATTAATATTGTATTAAATAAAAGGTTATTTGTAATACTTCGTATTATAAAAGGATACTGATATTGCTACTGAATTTGGCCTTAGGAAAGAACTTTTTTAATTGGTTCGAAGATTATAATTATAGTAGTTGAGTTTATTGTTTTATGTATTTTGAAATTTCGAAACCTTTTCTTATTTAACTTCAAAACATAAAAAGCCTCATCGTTAATGTTTATATCAGTACTAACAAACTAGTTAAAGGTAATAATTAATAATTCCCACTGAGTTTAAAATAAAGACACTTTTAATTACACCTTCAAGAGTCGTAGATAACTATGTTAAATCTGAAGGAGTCGTAATTTAGTTAATTATATGCACGATTTTACTACCTAGCGATTAATAGGTGGTATAAAGTTTGAAAGGCAATGAGATATAAAAATATTGATTTTCTGATGTTGCAATTGATTAAACGGTTTTATAACGATTTGAAAATACACTTTTAAACCCAGTTTTAGGTTTCATTTGAAGTTAAAAAATACTGAAATTTCAACTTCAAAGTTTTTATCAACATATTTTAGTTGGACAATAAATTTGTATTTTATATTGGTAACTTTGTAATGGAGTTCTACGGTGTCGAACTTTTTATGATTTTTGAGGCAGAAAAAACGTAGGAAATGTTGCGCATTTTGTAGATTAATATGTATTTGTGGCCTTGAAATGAATTAGTTTACGATATGCATATAAACTTTATGAAGATAAATGTTTTAGTTGATACTAAGTCAAAAAATTTTTAATGTAAATAAGTTACCATTGAAACTTACTATGGAATTCGTAACATCGAAAAAGTACACATATTTTTCAAAAATAAATACTATATCATTACTTTAGAAATTCGAAGTTTTACAAAATTCAAGGAAATATTATAAATAGAAGTAAAATACTTTACGATATTATGAGTTTTAACGATTTTATACCCACTTTTCTGGAATTTGGAACGTATTTATATAATACGATTAACTCAACATTATTATTAAATACTTCAAACCGAGTTATGGTATATGGTAAATTTTGGTGGGGTTTCATTGTTGTAATATAGTTCATTCGAATTGTAGTGGAAATAATAATAGTGTTGTATAATGAAGTGCTGAATATATTATTTGAAGTTAAGTCAACAGCTAGTTAGTATACATAATCATTTATATAGTTAATTGTTTAGGCTGTAACCTATTGTAAAATTAGCATATATTGTACTTAAATTTTTAATAGACTCACAAAACGATACACTCAACTTACAGTTAGTATAGTTAACTTATTATAAATACAGTAAAGTTAAAAAATTGCATTGTAACTACTACTTTTTTAATATTAGCTGCTTTTTGTTTTATGCGTGCACGTGAATATGGTAGAACAAGTATTTCTAGTTATTGCAGAATAACCATTTTATCAACTAGCCAAACCCCTAATAATTTCAAAGCTAACTTAACTACAATTGCCTTACAGTTCCGAGTTTCAACCTCCTCCATTTCTACGAAAAGAATTACGTAATAAACTTATATAAACTTCCAAATTAACTGTACTAGTTAGTCATGTATCCGGCTTAATTCCCCTACTAGTCTTTTATTTCATTAAGATAATCTTGCTTCAGTCCCTGTTCGCCGGCATGTAACTTCACCTTATTAGGTGGCCTTTTAACATAACTTTTCAATTCACTAATGCCTATGGAGTGTATATTTAGACGTTAACGGGTTTAATGGGTTTGCAGAACTTGCTGAATTTGCTCTTCTTGCTGTATTTTTCAAGTCTATTGGATTTGAGGCTTTTTGTGCCTATTGGACCTATTGCGCCTGTATCTCGGCTTTTTGAACTTGCTAGGCTTGCCGGGCCTATTGCGTCTGTACCTCAGCCTTTTGAACTTATTGGGATTGCCGGAACTGCAAACTGTCTTGAATTTGCTAGGCATGTTTAGTTTGTAAGGTTTATAACGCCTGTGACTTATCCTTTTAAATTCAATATGTTTGATAGGCCTATACCACCTATTGCGATTATACCTTAACATTTTAAAACTAATGGATTTTCCGAGCTTATGGCGCTTATTGCGCCTGTTCCTTAGCCTTAAAAAATCATTGGGGGATAGATTTTGATTTTTTTTAAAACAAATTGGTTTCTTTTTCTAAATTTTCGCCTTAGTTTTAGGAAAGGTCATTGGAAGTCATTGAGTTATCGGAAGGGTTCTTGTTTTAATGATTCTAAAGGTCTTCTGCATAAAGAGGGTTTTTGAAATTAAAAGGTTCACTATTGAATAATATTGTTCGGCATGTCTCGAGTAATAAAAAGGTTGGTTGAGTTGATGATCGTACTAATTATTTTAGTTAAGAGGTCTTGATATTTATAATGGTGGCGTTGCGATGCTTTTCCTGAAAGATCCCGCCTAATATTTAAAAGCTTAAATAGATAACGTTAATAAATCCTTCTCTTATCTGTTTACATTACTTAAAAATTTGACTTGTAAACTTTTTGCACTATCTATGAACTGTTTAGCAAAAATTTTAGCCCTCTTATTAGTCTTAATAAAACCTTTTATGAACTGTTTATACCGTTTCGAAAGTTGACTTCATGAATTTGTTACGTTATTTATAAGTTCTTTAATCAAGGCTCCCTACGGTTGTTAATCAATGTAGTAGTAAAGGCCCTTCGTAAAAGTTCTTCTTTAACCTTGGTCTTGCCTCAAATTAACCTTAAAAGTAGTCTTTTCGTTTACTTAGCCAATCTGTGCTTAACCTATAAGCACATTAATTAGTGTTTATATGTTTTGCCTAATAAGCCGTTAAATGTTACAATGTTATCGATTTCAATTGTAGTCGAAGTAATAATAGTATTGTGTGGTCAAGTAGTGGATGTATTATTCTAGGTTTAGCAGAATGCTAGTCAATATGTATACTAGTTTGTATGGCTAATTACTTGTCTTATTCCCTAACATTAAATGAGTGAATACTATACTTGATTTTGCAGTAGACCTATAAAACAATATACTCAACTTTCAGTCAGTATAGTTAACTTACTTACAGTAAAGTTGACTGACTGTATTGCAATTACTACTGTTTCAACATGATGATTGATGTGATGATTTTGAGAAAAGTATACGAAACTATGGAAATTGAAGAAGTTCGATGGATCAATGGTAAAAATAACTTTGCTGATGCGATAATAAAGAGTATTTTAAATAAGGCTTTAGAAAAGTTCATTAGTTCAAATACGTTTATTATTTACATCTAGGGATATATCAATCTACTAGAAAACATATATTAAATTCTTGGAGGAATCAAATAGGAGGAATAAACGAGTAAAATAAACGTTGCAAGTTTATAATGATTTCTTCGATATAAACCTTACCCATTAAAAAAAGTTAACATAATTTTATTTCTGACATATCACAATCAACTTCACTCATTAACCACCTTCGTCTTCATTGTTTTCGATGCTTATGTTACTTCAAATACGAGTTAATGATATCGAGAATCTTTTTTCTATTATCATAAACTTCTTTTCACTGTTCAAATAATAATCTGACAGAATCAATTAACTTTTAAACCTTTAAATAAGCAAATGCAATATACTTAAAGCTAAATGAGGAATGATGAATGTCGGATAGAGATATAGACAAAGAATTAGAAGACTGTGATATATATAAGGGTAATGAATGACTAATAACATTCATAACATTTGTTGGGTTACAGATACTTGTTAGTTAGGTATTTACGTCAATATACAAAGAAAATAATATAGTATTTAAATTAGTAAGATAGATAAGTAAGTCAGTGAGAGAAGAGGCATCTGGAGAGTGCACGCATCAAGTTAGAGCTCATAAGCTTCCACCTAAAGCGTGACACTTTACAATATACTTCGCTCTTGTGCTCTCTAGAGTGTGGTGTACTATCATACACTCCACGAACGTATTTCCTATAGCGTAACACGCTATTATATACTTAGTAAACATGGTTCTCTATACTTACTAATTATAATAATATTAAAATAATATCTGCACTAATAGTCTTTATTTTTGTTAGAAAGATTCGTCTCTATTCTCTATTAATAATAGTATAACTCGTGCAAACATTTAATCTTTTTTTGGTCATAATGGTAGTATAGGCTATTTTAGCAGGTTCTTAATTTTTTCAAAGGTGTCATTGTTCATATTACGAGTTATAAAGTTAGTTTAAAATAGTGTATCGTTATAGTATTGGATAATACCTTTTATCCTCTTAACAATGCGTTACTATTTACAAATTAAGTTCTTAGTTAACTATACGATATTAATACATCTAAATAACGAACTTTTAATTATTTATATGGCGTTTATACGGCTAAATAATAAGCCTTAATCATTTTATATAGAATTTCTTGTAAGAATCGTACTGAGAGGCACCGTTTGATGCAATAGCGTTGTCGTTTCATAGTAGCTATAACCGTCTCGCGCGTCTCCGCTTCCACCAGTAGTCTTTTACCCTGTTTATTCTCAACCGCCGCGCCCACTTCTACTTCCCCCTTTCCTATTCCATCTTCTTTTCCCCTTCCCTCCTCTATTTAATAGTAACAGAAGCGGAAGTAGGAACGAGATTTGCTTAGAGTAATGAACCTTACGTTTTAGCCGCGGGTTAAACCCTCGTTATTGCATGCGGCATCGTTAAAACACAGTAATCATAATATCGACGAGTTGTAGTATGGTATATAATATTTATCTTTTCGAATTATTACATATTACTTGTAGTATTGATGAGGTGGAGATAGTGAAACGATTCTAACACCTTACATCGCGGCTACATAAGGTTAGTTGCGAGGCCTTTTTGACACATAAAGTGTTGAAGCAGCGTACGAAGATAAACGTTCACAGCCCGTTAATGGATACGCCTTATGTGTCATACGTTAAATCCGCCGTCTCAGATAGTTTTTCTGCTGAATGCTGTCGGAGCGGGGCTATCGGCTTACGTATATACTACATAAGCGAGTTTAACGATGTTATCGAGCATTGCCGTAAAGAGGGTAAAACCCCCTTTACACTTTTTCCTAATGGTATATAACCTAAGACGTAAGGCTACATCCTCATTAGCGCTAATAACTTAGATAATGGTAATGGTGATAAAGTTAATAAAAAGGGGGAGGGCGTCGTAAAGGATGGTAGAAACGTGGCGGCGTCGCCATGTCGCTTTCTTTTTAGTAATAGATAACTTCTCTTTGGGTTGAGCCAGTGCGCCCGATGATAATATAGTACGTTATATAATAATATTATTACTTTTTACGAAAATAATCCATCATAGATGACAAATTTAATAGTACAGGAGCTGTTAAAGCTGAAGTACGTAGAAAAAGAAAAATAGTAATATATCAAAAACGATACGAAATCGTAAATCCGAACCGAAAAAGATAAATAGTAAAAAAACGAAGTAGGGTTAAAGGGTATATGACGAAGTATAATAACATAATAAGAACACTGCAAAATAATAAATCCAAATAAAAGAGGACAAAATAGGAAATTCGACAAGGTCGGGTATTATAAAACAAAAAATAAATGAAAATTGGGAGTGATGCGAAATAATAGGGTTAAACAAATGTAATTTTGTAAGGCCGGTATAAACGAAACTTTCATACTGTATTATAAATCGTAGAGCAGCGCAGATAGCGGATTTCGAATCGCTTTAAATTGGCGAAAATAATGTAATAGCTTATTAGGGTTGTAAAACCTTTTTAATCATATTAATAAATACCGTATTTGTTGTTATAAACAATTTAACGCTCCATTAGATATAGTTTCTGTCATTACGTTTACTGGGTTGAAATTCTCATCGATTTATCTCATTTCCTCTATTTCCCGACCTTTATATAACTCAATTAACGTTATAATATCGATTATTAAGCTTTTTTAGTTCGCAATACCTAATGAGACCAGGTATTTTTAAAGTGAAAAGGAGTTAGTACATATAACGAGAAAGATAGGGTATAGGCTAAAGTCGAAAATAATTATCCCAATCGTTATTACTATAGTAATACTCGAATCGAGACCTTTAGCCATTCTATAAATTTACGAGGCTAAAACGCTTCTTATAACCGTTTTATACTTGGTAATGTTCTAAGGAATAATATTTTTACAAAACGTAAAACTATTTCGGCTGGTGTTTCGTTGTCGAGGATCAAAACGAAACTTATTTACAAACTATATTCAGTGTTATTAGCGAAAAAGAAGTTAATAAAAATTAACAGCTTGATATTATATATATTCGGCGACACAAATTATAAACTGCGTTTTAAATTATATATTTACCATAAAAGCCATCCATTTCAAGTTTTGTATATATCGTCTGTCTGGTGGTTTAGTATTACGGGGCGACCAAAAGGTAAAATACCGCTTTTAGTTATATTATAAAAGTAACCTAAATATCACGTACACCTTAATATATATATATATCGACCCGTTTTACATTATTTAAAACGACAAAGGCAACTTTATTTGACTACCTTTTTTAGGTAAAGATCAAAACGCCATTCCGAAAAGTAATAGTAACGTTATTAAAATCGATGATGTAATCATCCGTCAAGTGTGTTTTGGGTTTTGCTTTTAAACTGGCATTCAAAAGTTTCCTCTTTTTGAATACAAAAATCAAGGCGTTACATAACGTCAATATGTCATCCGTCTACATACCCGTTAGTATAAAGCCTTTAAAAAGGTTATTAATACTAATAAGTATAGTTCTAAGGTCGAACTAGTTATCTCAAGCCGCTTTTTATAATACCTCTATTAGGTATTATATAAATAAATACCGGTTTTAGTGAAATTATGAATACATTCTATAATAAGTAAAATCGTTTTAGGTAGGTAATATTTTTTTTAAAAAAAATCCTTTGGCATATCGGCGTAAATACGTTGTTTAAGCCTTTTTTAAACTAAGTATATTCCTATATTATATCATGAAATTCGATGTACAGGCTGTACGGTTTACTAAAAGAGGCTATCAGCATAAAATATAGGCTGTAGCTAACCCTTTATAAGGTAGGCGACTGTGTTATAATATTTTTTTTACTATTGTCATTATAATCATTTATAATTAGGTGGTTTCTTTCGTAAGTTTTTTTGGTTTTATCTTTAATTTCATAAACGAGGCGAATGGGAAGAACTCTGTAAGCGTCGTAAATTGCCTATTCAAACCGTTCAAAACGAAATACGCCTTAGTCGATTAGGGTAGAAATTTCTATTTGGATAAACTATTCGAACGGAATACTTAAAGTAATAATAATGCCGTCGTGGCGGAACTTAGGGTTAAATTTATAGTTTATTATCTCCTTTGAAATAATAAAAGAGCCTAAGTCAAAGTTTCCAAAGCGTTTTTTAGTTTTCGAATTAAGGGGGTGGCCTCGACAGTGAGATATTAGTAAGGTTAGTATAAACGGGCTGTTTTCGTCTAGTGTAATCGAGCCGGATACGTAATTCGGGGGGCGGGCTAAAACTGCGAACGGTTTGAATTCGTCGTTTCAAGGGGTATCTAGTTAACGGTTCTATTTGGATTACGGTTCCAGGCTGCTCCTTTCTATCTCTCTCCTTTACTATCGTACTATTATCTAATCAAACGAACTTATACCGTTATAAAAATTAACGGGTATATTATAGCGATTAAACCCCCTAATATTTTCAAGGCCAGTCTATCCGTCCTTAATTCTTCCAATTCAAACCTTAAATTCTAATATTAAGTTTAAAACGTTAGTTTTACATGGGATATTCCTTATAGCTAACGCTTTAAATACATCGTTTTTAGCTTGTAAGGAACGTATTGTTATTATAGCCTTCGCTATAATATTCGCCTTTTATACCGTGGTTGGTAATTGTATAAAGTTTGTGTAAATCCTCGGATAGGTACTAAAATAAGGAGTGTAGAGATAAGTCAACTTGGACTAAAGGTCTTATTCACGGCGTTGACCGTTGTTTAAATGATAGATTACTTAGAACTATTACCCCTTAATTCCTTAGATAATACTATAGACTTTTCTTTAAGTTTTTCGTAATACTGCTTACATTTTTTAATACCCCATAGGGCTTTTACTAAAATCTATTTATATTTATTATCAGTTGTTTGAGCCTTAGCTCGTCATTCGATAAAGTCAAAGGCCGTACCAATGTCGTACGAAATCTAATTTGGGGGCCCCAAATGGACATTTAACTAATAGTTAACTAAAATATCCTAGCAGTTTATAGTGGAAGCGCTTCGTAAAAACTTGGTGACTTGGAATAATATTTCCGCATCGACGGCGTAAAGGACAGGTAAGCAATTTAAATATATTATATTAACAATCAATTTATGATCAAAATTCACATAGTTTTCAAGGCGGAACCTATACCGGCGTAAAGCCCATAATTTTAGTTAATATTTATATTAAAACCTTCTAATAATTTTTAATACGTCATTTCCTACATCCATATAGCCTGCGGCGTAAAGCAGGTGTAAAAGGCGTTTTACAACCGGGTATCTGAATCGGCGATGTGAAATACGCAATTCCGGCTACGTTAAATAAATAACATTAATTATACGTATTTCGGAATGAAATTAAAAATAGCCGAACTTAAACTAGAGTGGTATGGATACGTTATTCAAGGCATAAATAAGCTGGTTAGTCGTATCTCGAACCTTAATTCCAAATTTGTTTATAATAGCTAATAAAAGCAAAAGTCGTGTTTTAAAGTTTATCACGTAAAACTTGACCGGTTCGAACCGTGTATTTACAACGACCTTTATGAGCGATAACAATTTACCTTTACTAAACAAAACCTTTCAGTATTTTCCTATTTAGTTTAGCTGAAATTTCAGGAACTTTGCCGCAAACGCGTCGAATTGTCGCTTTCCGGTCGTTAAGATGTTGACTACACTAGTGTCAGGCATAATGCCCTGAAACCGGTTGCCGTATTTTTTCAAAAGCGTAAATTATGATGTCATATGAGTGTTAAGTGTTTTGTTTACCTCATTCAAGCCTGTAATATGTAGAAAAGATGCGTCCTATAGGTCTTTGAAAATGCGTTAAGCGGTTTCGTCGTCTTGGGTTGTCAAGTAAATATTATTACCCTTAAAGTTTTCTTTTCCGGACGTATATTCGTAGGGATAGTTGTTAAGGCTATTGTTTACACCTTCATATTTAGCTACGTATGTTGAAAAATTGGCTTTTATCTGGTTCTTTAATACATAAATAGCCTAAAACTGTTATTAGGTCCGAATTTACTTGTAAACGGGGTAGTTAATAAACCTGTAGCCGATTTTTCCGTATATGATATACCGCTTCTACAAACCCGCGGGGCTTCATATACCGTTTCCTAAGTATTATTATAGTTTCGGTGAGTTTTGCCTATTTCCAAACGATTGTCTTTTACCCTTATTATTAGGGTTCTCTTATTAGTTCATATACTTTGGGCGTTAGTTTTACTTTAGGTATAATTTAAATTTTCGATTTAAAATGTGGTAAATGGTTTTGGCAGTGTTTGCTTTGGTAATTTAGCCCTTGACTTTGGTTTTATCGGCTCAAAATACTCATCCAAAACTCACCTATCGTCGTACAAATCTCTTAAACGATGTTTTAAGATTTACATAGAAGATCTTTATGTTTTTTTAACTTAAAAAGTATAAGGTCGAAATCCGGGTTCCTGTGGTATATTTTAGTTACTACTTTGATAAATAATTTATCCTCATATTCCGATTTACAGGTTACCTGGCACTTTCGGAACTTAGTTAATAAGACTGTAAAAGTCTTTTCTATGTTTTTATCGACGTTTTATTTATTATGTTTTTACGGATTTCTAAGTTATATTAATATAATCTTTATTAAGAAGTTCGTAGTTTATTTCTATGTCGAAGTCGGATTTCGGGCGGTTATAACACATCGTAAATGTATGTACTTACGTAAGGTAGTATATATACTATTTTTAATATACCCGGATAATATAAGGAGTAAAATAATATAAAACTAAAACGGTTCAATAATTAGTCTTTTGCATTTATTAAGTATAATAGGTATTTTATTGTTGAATACATCGTATAATTTACCGTTGTAATTCTCGTCCCTATCTTTAAGCCTAGCGAAGTTTGTAAGCTTTATAAAATCACTTTTATCAGTGGGAAAACGGTATGGTAAAAGGTTACAGCAGGGGTCGTAGTTAGCGGATATTAATTAGTAAGGCATGTATTAGCGTTTTATATCGCTCTTAGTCCCTTAGAACAGGCTGTTTTCGGTATTTCGGCTGCTTCAGTTATAGCTAAACGGGCTGTTAGCCGTATTTATAAAATGTTTTGGTGTTTGGTTTTATTTAATAGTGTATATTAGAGTAAGAGTGTATTATACCCGTATAATAGATAAGAATTGTGGCCGTTTTTCTCTTTCCTTGAGGTCTATATTCTTGATTTTAGCCTCAGATATAATATTAGGTCGTTCTATGCCTTATATTTATAGTTTCGTCCATATATCTTTTACCGTCTGGTTTTTATATTCCGTCTGGTAATATCTTTTTACAAATTTCGTTTAATACATATCTTTTTCTTTCTAGTTTAATAAGTTATTTAGTCGTATTATTTCCAATAACGATTTTATAAAACGGTTATTTTTACCTTCTGGGGTATTAATACCTCAACTTTGCAATTAAAATCTCAAAGATTTGTCAATGAAGGAGTTTACTATTTGCGATATACCTAACGTTTAAGTCGAAAATATTTTATAGAATTTATCTAACATATTCAGTTTTTCGGTTTTCTTTTCCACATAACGAAAAATTATGGTTAAGATATATGTATTTGCCGTATATGGATCTAGTTTTTTAACTGGTATATCGATGGTATTATCACAAAGGCTCAGGTCCATTTCGTATATTATAACTTTTCCGATTCACATATACTCGACCAAAAAGTGGAAATTAACGTTAGTTTTCTCGGGTGTTATTGGTATTAAGGCTATAGCTACAAGTGTTTTGGAGTGATTGGAGATGGTTATTCTTATATGTATATAGTATATTTGAGCAGCGTGAATTGATGGTTTCGCGCCGCGATTAGATTTGTGTAATTTTAAGTTTTAAAGTTCGGGGGAATTCTTTTCACAAACGGCAAAAACATATTAAATAAAATAAATGAAATAGTCGAAATAAAGCTATTATTATTTGCTAATACAAATGAAATTTAAACGATACGTTAATAAAGTGTAATTAAAAACTAGTTAAGCGTTTTATATTATTTTTATTAGAGCTTAGTAACGATACGCTAGCCTAGAGTTTAGTAAAAAGTAAGCGTTTTAAATATTAAATTTAAAATATATAAGGCGAATGTGGAAAAGCTAATAGGGTAAAGGTAGTATATAGGTTTTGGTTCATATTTAGTAAACGGTTCGGATTATTATATCGCGACCGCCTTTGTTGGAACGAGCGGTTTAATTGTTTCGCTTATAGCCGCTTTTGGTTTCGTGAGCGATTTGGATGTTGTGTTCGTAACCGCTTCTTTATTTAGTAAGCGGTTTGGGTATTGAATTTGGATCAGACGGGTTCTAACGAAAGGTTCCGAAATTAAGTAATTTTAGCTTACGTAGCCTATTACGTGATAAAACGCTTTCTAAAAAGTTCCCAGGTACGTTAAAGCGCCAAATAAGGGTTAATAGTGGCGTAATATAACTTTTAGTAGATAAGGCACTAAATAAGGGTTAATAATATCGTATTAAATTTGTTCTTTTTAAATGTTATTTAAATTTTAAAAATTTTATATACATCCCATATAATTTTCGTAAAACATAATATCAAAATACAAACAATTGGAACTGTTATAAAATTCCGCTATAGGTATTTAACTTATATTCGTTTTTTTTTCCCCTAATCTATCTGTAGTTGACTGAGACTGCTATTAATTAGTGTTAGTAGGATCTTTGCCTATTTTAAGTAAAGTAAAAAAATGAAAAAAAAATCATTATGAAATTGGTGTTATTATCGTAAAATATAAATTAAAAAAATATTCCAAAAAGCGCATATATCAGATAAGAGGTAATAAACCTCCTATTTGTGCAGTGGCTTTTTTACCATGCGCTTTGAAATACCTATTACAGACCGCTCTATGCATTGCTGTACGCTCTGAAATATTTATTCCAAACCGCTCCATACATGATGCACTTTGCGTCTTGCAAGAGTGCAGCCTACAACGTGACCTGTTATCGTGTACTCTATAGGAGTGCACCTTGCAATACAATGCACTGCCACTTAGCCTATGTATACTAGCTGTGAGATTATATCGTAATATCCACAATGGTAAATGAATCAGACTAGTTTCGTGATGGGAAATAAATCATTATATAAAATTACGTATAATAAATTTGAATAGCAAAAGAAGGTAATAAATTGAATTTCATACATGTAATTCTGTATTCTTTTTTCTACGTTTGTGAAAACCGATCACTGAACATTTTTTAAAATTCTTTGTAGTGAGATTTATTAACTTTGGTATCATTTTCCCGATGTCTTTATTTAACATCATAAGTATTATTACTTTATACCCTTGGTGTAATATTCCAAGACCTGTCTGAATGTTGTTATTACTAATAGTGTAGTTACAAATCATTTTTGTATTAGCCGGTGGATGAAATAAAGTAGTATAATTTCAAAAAACAAAATCTGAGTCTGAAAGTTACGCCTCAATTTTTGTATGATATAATCAAATTCAGGAATTCAGAGAGGCGTGTGTACCTTATGCAACAAAAATTGGGAGTAATATAAAATCTTATCTCTGCATCCCTATAGCCTCTTCGGGACTAGTTATAGGTTTATGAAATCCATATTATGGTGGCTCAATTAACCTCGAGGCCCAACTTCACAATTAAATAACTTGAAGGTTGCCGGTTTCATTTTATCTCCAACAATTAAAATCAAAATTTCCCAGTGTTGAAATATTGATTGGATCAATATATAGACAAATAATACAAACTTATATACAAATTGAGTGAACCAATTGTAATATTTATAACATAATTACGACGTAGTATTTTATAACTAATGGCTAGTAATATTGATTTACAAAAGTTAATGCCCGGTTATTCAAGCTAAACTTGGCTATTCCATTGGCCGTGTAACAGAGACAGTCAAGTAAAGGGCAACTGTTTATGACTTGTTCCATCACTAACTAGCTGTATAGTCACAAAAGGGGTAATCTTTACAACTGTCTAGGAGTATAAATACTTGAGATCTTAAACAACAATGAATAATTTGGTTTTATTTTAATATGATCGATTTGACTTTGCATTTGGTTTCAGTTTACTATTTTACTTGTGTAAGGAGATATTGTGACCCACCTACCTCACATATATTATGAAAAATATAAACTAAAATATAGGGTTAAATACAAGTTATCAAAGCGTAAAATTAATGATTTTCGTATTAGTCAATTAATTTCGTAATAAATTCATTAACTAAAGATAATATTAACATGTTGAATGTTTTTAAGTTCCTTAATTAAGATTTAATTTACTATATTCGAGTAAATAAGTTGATTTCAAGGAGTGGTTTTACATTATACTTCGGTAATAATATATATATAGTCTTTCAATTTATTTTTCCTTTAGGTTTCTTGGGAGATATACTTATTCTAATAATTGTTTACAATAAGGTAATGTATAGTCTTGAAATTCTAATAATAAATTCACTAGTTACTTCATTAACTTAGTTCTCATTATTCACAACGAATTTGTACTGTAATAAAGGTTTGGAGTTCATAATTCAACGTTTTATAAATTTGGAGAAAGAAAATCGTGAGGAATACAAGCGGAAAAAAGGTGAAAATTCCACATAATGTATTATTAGTTTCGGAACGTTAGTTAATTGCATTACAGTCTGTTGAATGTACTGTCAAGTAAGTTGACTGTAGTAAATAAAAGTTAATTGTATTCTTCATGTGTTGATTGCATTGACTGTAATTCAAGTAAAATATGTGCCCACTTCAGAATAGGGTATGAGCTAAGCAATTGACTATACAAATTAGTATGCAGACCGGCTAACGGCCTCACAAACCCAGAACAATACAATTACCACTTGACTATGCAATAATACTGTTACTTCAACCTATTCAAATCGACAACGTTGCAACGTCCAAAGCTTTATCAAAACTAATAAGTCTTTATTAAGTTGACTATATATTGGATGGATAAAAGAAGAAGTTAATTTCCGGTTACTGTTTGTGTAATACGAAGGTATATAAAAGATTCTTACGAAGGGTCTATACTTCTTCACCAATATAAAACGATAGTAAGTAAAGAAGACCTCTGGATTGCGTTAATCTACAACGGCAGTTCGAAGGTTATAACGATATTTTTATTAAAAATACAGATTTTTTTGATTGGATCAACTTAAAAAAGATAAGATTAAACATTCAAGACTCCAATAGTCAAAAACCGATCACTAAGTTACTATATTCCTTACAATTGACAAACATCTAAGTCCCTAGTACTATTAAGGGTACTATTACTACAGATTTCAAATCGATATATCTAAACCCACTATAATAAATAATGACTTTAGCAATAAAAAACCTTCAATTTTACACTTTACAACAACTTTTTCCCTTTACAATACTCTTTATTTCTCCCCATATCACAAAATCATCAATTGGACACGTCAAAAAACACATTAAGTTCGTAGCGTTGAAAAGCCACGTCATGAAGCCATATCCCTAACTTATTCTTTTACTTAAATCGTCAAGACTCAATGTAACAAAATCGAGAAATTACTATGCGTTAAATACTAAGTCACAATAATATCTAATCAAGAACAAATACGTGTAATTAAAGCTTTCGGATAAGTTTTTATTAGGTATTATAATAAGGATCTTCGGGGAAAATAATTCAATGAAAACTCAACTATAAACCACCCAACAAACTTCATTCGATATTATATCTTCAATTGTAAAGGTGGCGAAAAGTTTGATTGTAGCGCTCATGATTTTTAAAACATTAGTAAGTTTTTGAACAAATAATGAATCAATATATGAAAAAAAATGGAAAAAAGTTAAGTTTAAGTTAAAGATAGAGGTTTATTAGAAAGAGATTGATATATTAGATAAAACGTGGGATCTTTTTCCCAAAATTGGTTTTAAATTAATACATTTCAAAAAAGTGCACTTCAAAGTTTTAACCTTAAGATTCTTAACTTTAAAACCTACAAGAAATAGAGGACAACAAGTATGATTGATTACTAGTGTTTTGATATGCGTTTTCAAGGACTATTATACCTTAATCCCTACTTAAATTAAAAATTTAACCCTATCAACACCAATCTTTTATACCCTGACGATAATGAACCTCTTGATCTGCTAGATAATCCAATCACCAATAGCGATATTAAGGAATACGCGCTTGGTAGAGGCAGATCATATGAAACGACAGATATAAAAGCAGTAAATGAAATTAACGTGAGCCTTATTCAACGGTTAATGAAATAAAATTAGCAAATCATTCAAATATTCCGCTCAAATCGTCAAATTTTTCAGCTTTTATGGTTTCACTTAAAAATGTCAAATTCTCCAGGAAAAAGATTTCCATGGTACATATATCTACATAAATTAATACATTATAGGTCTTACTATAAGACTTTATCACTCGAATTAGGCGCTTAGTATCTACCCCTATTATCGCAACTTTAAAGGTCTTAAAAATAAATTGGTAAGAACTAATATCGATAAGTGGAACGATTATCGTAGCCTTCCTCCTAAGCCGGTTTAGATAGTTAATGATAATTACAAATTTCTTACCAACTTTAACAAAATTTCGAATGATCCAAAAAATTATAACGGAGAACCTTATAATATTTTTAACACGAAAATAATTATATTCCTCAACATTTACATGTGGATGAAAGTTATATCGTTCGTTTTTAACTTAATATTTCCTAGAATCCTCACGAGTTACACCAGAAAATACTAAATAACAATTCTAATTAAAATAACAACTTTCTATGAAATATACAACGACAAAAAGTTTATTTTAAGTACGAAGTCTACCTTACAAAATAAAATAGGAATTGGGTTACGAAGAGATGAATGACAATAATAATAAAGAAAAAAAAGAGGAGTATATATCAATACATATTTTTCATTGGATGTTTAATAAACTAATTTTATGATTAAAAGTAATGAAGAAGATATATGTTGGCGAAGCTACACTTCAAGATTTAGCACGGGCTATTATCATAGGCGTTGACGAATTTAACTACACCTTATAACATTTAAAAATCATTGGTGAAGGGTTTATCTATCAAATTGCGGGTTTTTTATACAACTTTGATAACATATACACAAAGATTGATTGAAATATACCCTAAGATTGTAACTTATGTAAAATAAATTGGAATGAAGAAGATTTTTAATTATGTATTAAATTGACCACAAGCATAAAAACACTCAACGTTTAAAGTTCAACTGAAAACGTTTAAAGTAAAAACCACACTGGAGATAACAATATAGGTAAAATCCAAGCAAGATTACTAACCGTAAAAATTATCATCGTAATATTTAAAGAACATCTATGATTAATAGTAAATTTGGCCATTACTTGAATCGTTACCTCGAAGTCAAACACCACAGATAACATGTAATATATCACACCCAGTACATTATTATGTTAGTCAAGATTACTTACATAGCATCGCAAAATATAAAGGTAAAAATGCTATTGAGGATAACAATATACGAAAGTAAGTCAAGTGGTATAGAAATATTATTCCTAGAATGGTTTGATAATTAACCAACTCTACCTTTTCATATCGCTTGATTAGCGAAAAACTTTGTATTTCCAATAAATACTAAATATGTTACCCTTTACAACCATTTAAGTTTTGCGGTCGTTACATAAACCACACATTTCAAAATCGTATGCTAGATATATGAGCAAGAAAGTATTTAATAGGAGGTTATTACAGTTGAAACAGTCTCTTTGAGGAGAGGTATTTGGAGGGGTAAAGAGTTGTATTTGTATTGTTGTTTCTAGTTCGGCTAGTTCCTACGGGTACCCTTTTTAACCTCCAGATATTCCTCTTATAACTGCGGGTAGCCATTTCCCTATTATAAGTAATGCTTGGTATGCACATCAATCCTCCATACTACCAAAGGCTATTTGTAACATATATTATTACGATAGGAAAACAATATTTTTATGGAGATTAATCTTCTAAATACTGACAATGTTAAATTAACTTTGAATTAGATGAAAAACTATCGTTATTAGGATCGTTAATTCTGTAGATAGTTGTTAAGCCAATTACTTTTTATATTCTTAAGTTCCCTTCCTAATTCCTCTTTGATTTAGAAAATATGAAGATTCTTAGCGTTAAAATCAACATTAACATTAATGAACTTATTAAAACTGGCCGGAGAATTACTTTTAACTTTTAGCGGAGGTACATTTAGTTCTATCTCGAATGGTCGAAAGAAATGGTGTTAAATTTAATACAGTCAATGATACGTTAATTATGGAAATGTTTTAAACATGCAGCTGTCGATACACTATACAAAATCCTTCAATCCTAATGCATAAAATTTTGCAGTACTTTACTTTAAACATTATTAGAAAAAACTTTATAATTATGACTAAATACATACCTCAATATCCTGAAAACTCAATTTTATATTAAAAAATAATAAAAATTTTAATTACGAATTTTTGGTTAACATATTTCATTTGAACAATAAATATGTTTTTTATATCGTAAATTCAGCAATGTGTTTTCACAAAACCAAATTCCTGAAATTGTTATAGGCTAAGAATTCTTTGCAAACGCTAAGGATATTATAAATTAATACGTAACTATAAATATTGAATGTTATTGTGAACAATATTAGTATCAATTTTACTACAATAAAATTTTGAATCAATATAAAAATGATAAGGATTTAGTATAAACAAGTACTTGTTAAATTATACTGGACCATTGGGAAGGTCAAAAAGGTACGGATACTAGTTAGTAAAATATACGATATCCTTACATTATAAATTGGAAACTTTACGAACTAAAAAGTACGTCTTTGAATAGCGGTTAAGAGCCTAAACGATATTATAAGCCCTAGCGGCCTGGTGACAACGTTATTGGTAATCAGAGTATATTCTCGTTTAACAAATCCATTTTTTTCTAAATAATTACCTAAAAAATAGATACATAATACGGCAACACTTTGAAGAATTACGGAATAAATCTATCAAACGATAAGCTAATAACTCCTAGGACACCAGTAATAATCTTACGACAATTAACGTACTAACTTTATCGGTTTAAAACAAAAGTTTAATATAAGGAAGACCATAAAAATAGGATAACTATTTAAGATCTCAAATATTGTCAAACCTAAAATGATTATTGAAGCTGCTAATAATTTTCCGACGGTTTTTATAAGTCCAGTTAAGCCCCTTATTACGGCTACTTAAAATAAACATAATAATAAAGATTATGAAACTAAGAAAATCAGCTGACGTAATTCTCACCCTTCCGTAATTGATAAACCGAAAAATCGATAACGATGTAACCAACTATGAAGAAATAAGGGATATTAAAGAAAATGAATACAATCTGGACCGCATCTATAATAATGCTTAAATTATAAATGAAGAGAAGAAAAATCAAAGTATAGACGTTAAGCTTCACAAAAAAAAAAAAAAAAACCCCATCAATTTTTCAGTAATGACCTTTCAAAAACGATAGGATTAAGATTAATAGACTCCTCACTCGAAGAGTCGTAACATTCGTATCCAAACGAGATTTAAAATTTAATAACCCCAATATCACGATTTTAAAGTTAGATATTACTTTCGAAGTTAAACATAAAACTACGTGTAAACCATACGAAAAGTAACATCCAATCGCTTGAAAATACGACGATAAAAATGAAGACATATTCCTTATATAATCGCCAACGATCCAGAAGATCAACCAATACTTAGTAGATATATTAATATATGTACAGGAAAATTTAATCGCAAATTAATATTTAATAGCCACAATATTATATAAATCTACACGAGATCAGCAATCGATCTATAGAGGATAGTTTTACTGTATTTACCTTAACAACTCCATAATAAATACCTATTGAAAACAGTTATACAATAAGTTAAATCGTTATATTGATTATCTGAATCAAATATCTATTGATGTCTAACCTATTAATTATATTTCATGTCGAAGATAGACATAAAATCACTAACTTACGACCCATACTTACTAATCATATAAAATGAAAGCTTCGATATAATGGGTATACAAATTAATGATATCCTTTTTATTAGAGTTACTGGCTTTATATCATCAAACTCATATGCAAAAAAAAATTAAAGTTCTGTAGTTGTAAGCCGGTCGCAATCTTAGTGAGACGAAAATACGTAAATTTAAACGAATTGCCAATATGTCAATATAATATTAACGATATTAATATCAACCTTATTTTTCGTTAGAATGATGCAGACGTTATCTTAGATAAAATTGATAACATTAACGTGATAATATATTAGAATACTTAAAGTAACGTACTGATAACAATTACATGACAACTTTATATTAACATGAAATCTTATACAACTTATCAATTACGGAAGAAACTTGAAACCCAACAAATAAATATTACGATTGATTAAGTAAAAGGTCAAACTAATAGATAAGAGATCTGGATCATAGGATTTAAATAGTTTCTATGAAAATATCGAGAGCCAAATTCATAATATTTATAGACGGCTCTTTTGCCAAAAACACTAACCTATCGTTATAAATCGGATTATTTACGAAAATTCTTCATATGACTAAAACGTAAAAAAACCAATTATCTATTATAGGACACTTAATCCACTGAATCTTTATTCAATGAAAAATTTTTACGCGAAGGATATTTACTTTCGAATTTTAGAATATAATAATTAGTTCTAATACGAGTATAACTATATAAACAACTTTTAATATCTTTATACCACAACTGAAAATTCCACTGATTCCGGTTGTTATCTACACCAACTCGAAAAAAAAGTTCTAATACCCTTTAAAACTAAGAATAACTAGCGATGAAAGGGTTATAATCGACTTAATAACGCCTTTTAAATTCTAAAAAAAGAAAAAAATCGAGAGGTTTAGATTAACGATTACAGGGAAAACTTATCGGACGCTATAAAAAAATAAATACGTAATCAAGAATTAAAAAGGTTTATAGATAATAATAATCTAGGCATACGCATCGAAAGCTGCATTAAAAAGCCACCGGGCAAAGTTATATCACATGATGAAGAAGAGAAGAAAATTGGAGGTATTATGACAAACTGAAAAATTGCTAAGAAGTTGGAGTCAAAACCTGCAATTCTATTGATTGACACGATTGAGTTCGAGGTGTATATACGTTTGTGGCGAAACATTTATGTATAGGAGTTAAAAATGAGACTCGAAACCGTGAGGCAAAAGGAGGTAATTGGAGTTAATTTAGGTTCAAAACGTACTGGAATTGACAATGGTCTAACAAGCGGATGAAGAAAGACTTTAAAATCTACAAAAAACAAGTGGTTAACTATATAAATGTGTGTATACATAATACAAAGCCGTTAGTATTGGAATAGTGAGTTAATGATAATACAACCAATTAACTATACTGTTAATTAAACCAACTATACTAAGTGCAAGTTAATTATATTGTTTATGAGTTAATTGTATTTACTCTAACTTATGTATAATATATTCTCTACTTAGACCAAAATATGGCCTAGACAATTAGCCATATTACTTGGTATGCAGATTAGCTAGCAGTCTACCTTACCTAGAACAATACAACTACTACTTAACCACACAATAATACTATTACTTCGACCGATTCGAATCGACAACGTTGCAACGTCTAAAGGCGAATTAATATGGGCAAAACCTATCAACAATTAGGCATAAATACTATTATACCGATTTATAATCATTTAGTTTAGAAACGGTAATCCTAATATGACCATTTGAAAGAAAATGAAGACTGTGTGGTTTAGTAATTGAGGTTCTATATTTTATTATATTTCAAATGAAAATTAATTCTAAAAATATCATATAGGAGTCAATGAGTTTTTCAAAAAAAAATATGAAAGAATGTTATCGGCGAAATAATACCAGTTAAAATGATGATAAAAATTGTGGAATACAAGTAAACATTTAATTATAATTTCTTTATAAATTCATCAATAGTTTTCGTAATACAACAGGTAAAATCAATATTAGTAAGATTGATATAAGCTTAAAAATAGTAATTAAACGTATATTTCTGTTCCAGTTCGCGATGTTATGGTCAGTTTCTTATGTCATGGATTTTCGTTCTCGGTTGCGGATCGTATCATTCAAAGGGTGAACAAGATTATTCAAGTAGTTTGTAAAAATTAATAAAATTTTAGTGTTTAATATTAAAACAATTACAGCGGTAAATATATAAGCGTTATGATCATAATTATTATGTATTCAAGTAACGTGGCGTAGATTATTAGATTGAAATATTTTAACGAGCGTATCAAAATGAATCATAGATGTCAATACGTTTTCAAGGCGTTGCTTTTAATGCTGTATAAATTAGAAATAATGTAATTTATTATTTAAAGGTTGCAGTAACTAGATAAAGACGTAAGTAAGAAAATGTTATCTGTTCACGTTAGAATTGGGTATAATCATCGATTCTTTTATTTTTAGTTCGATTGAAAGTGGCTATTTACCGTTTGCATACGTAACATAAGTAAATTAATTTATAAAATATAGATGAGAAGTCAACCATAGAACTTTCATTACTTAATAATAACGATTACACTGGTGGGCTGCTGAAGAAATAAATTCAATTATCACGGGCCAAAATAATATGGTTAATATACGTGAATTTGTTCATCTTAAATGAAAGGGGAAAGTCTAAACAGGTTGGCAGTGGAGGCTTATACTAGTATAGTAATGCATTTGGGTTAGGGTTGGTCTGTGCAGTGCAGTGCTAGTCAGGCCCGTGGCATAATCATCCATCTTCTTCATACGTTATACAATTGTCTCTTTGACTACTAGATTCAAATCGGACAAATGTAGCTACGAGATAAAGACTTACCAATAAAGAGAAATTTAAAAGAGACTAACCAAGCTGGACAAAAGGTTTCTGCGTGTGGCATCAAATTGAAAGATCGCAGCATCCTGCCACACTTACCGCACCGTTATTGTTTTGTTGAAGGTGACGAGTTGTCAATATTGATGTTGTTGACAGGAAGCAAACTTCACTAACTTGGATGACGAAGTCCAACTAAGTATACAGAGGTGTACGTATCGCACCTGCCACCACCACGATGAACAGTTATTGAATTAATTACATAATTTATAAGGACAGGGAGACCTCCGAGACTGTTTTTTTAGTTAGGGACCGATCCTTCAGATCTGTCCGCTTCTAGTCAATCCAATCCACATCAAACCCTCAATGCCATAACCTCACCGTCGGCCTTACTTCGCATAAAACTCACCAAAACTAACATCGAAGCGCTTGAGGTAACCGTACGCCCCTTTTTCCTCCACCACAAGGTGTCTAATTTATACGGCGACCTTGTCCGCCAACGATCGGTCTGGCTGCTCTTCGAAAAATAAAGTCGCGCCACTTGACGAACCCCGTCCGAGGCGCTCGCGTCCACTCACAATACCGTACATGGCTTTGGGGATATCCATAAATATAGGACCCCAACAACTGTTCGAACTCCTCGCGCGCTCCAGGCTCATGCTGCTGGAGCTTCAAAGCCATTGGCCACGGCTCCACGATCGTGTTCCTGGCCTTCATGATAAGGGATGCCGCCCGCCCAGCACCAACGAAGCCATGAAACGCCATGTATTCGTTGAAAAGGTAATCCGCGTCCCAGAACATGGTGACGACCAGGTTCAGGCGCATCACTTCGACACTGCTGCTTTCAACGTCCATGGCTGGTATGGGGCACCCGTAGGCGACAACAGCCTCGGCGATCCCTTCCCCAACGGGGTGTTCGTCTGGGATGACCCTGTCTGGGAACAGCCTCGAGAACGTGACGTTGACCGCCTTCATGAAGTAAGTGATCAGCGTCGCGTGTGGGTTCTCGTCCGCGAGGCGCAAGCGGGTCCTGAGCAGCCAAAGAACCTGGCGGATGCCGACATAGACCTCGTCGGCGATGTTGGAGACCTGTGGCGGCAGCTGTCAGCATGGCAAAATCGACCGGCCAGTCCAATCCACGCACCTCGATGCGGTCGTACCTCTTGCGGGGCGCGATGCTCCGCAGGAGGGCCTGCATGCTGCCGTGGTGCATCGTGAAGTGGACCGGGCGGCGCCGCAGCTGCGCGTGGAAGGCCGCGAGCTGGCCGAGGACGTAGCGGTACAGCTTGCCGTAGACGTCGTGCTTGGCCGGGGTCGCGATGGCGAGCACGGCGGCGACGGGCCAGCCCTGCATGGGGTCGGCCTCGCCGCCGGTCGGCCACGCGGCGGCGCCGGCGGCGTGGTGCTGGAGCAGGGTCGGGTTGGGGACGTCGAAGCCGGCGCGCGCGTGCCCGAACGGCAGCAGCAGGCCGTCGCGCCGGAAGCGCGCCGCGCCGGCCGCCCAGCCGGGCACGTCCTTGGTCAGCAGCGTGTAGTCGTAGTAGTCGCGGCTGCCGGGCGCGTCCATGCGCGCGCGCCGGCAGCGCTCCGCCGCCGCCGCCGTCAGCCCCGCGGGCACGTGCAGGTACCGCGCGAGGGCGCGCCACCGCGCGCGCGGCAGGTTGACCGCGATCGAGGCGCCGCGCGCGGCGGCGAACCGGCCCTGGCTCATGTGCTCGTAGTCGTCGGGGGTGGTGCGGTCCAGGTCGTGCATGCGCCACATCTGGTCGATCCAGGCTTGGGCCGGCCGCAAGGCGTCCATGCACTGCTGGTTCAGCCGGCCAGAGTACCACAGGTGAAGGACACACTCGGCGGCGTCGGCGGGGTTTTCGACCGTCAGCAGCACCAGCAGCATGACGATATTTCTGGCGGCGACGTCGAATTCCTGGTCGTTGATGTCGATGCTGACCGGGTGCGAGAAGGTGGGGGGCAGTGAGTTGACTGTCTTCACGACGTGTCGCATGTCGCCAGATGCTGCGGGTCCAATCGTGAGAAGGTGGTCTTCGGGGAGAGCCTCGTGACGCAGATCTACACGCCAGCAGCGAGAGCACGTACCGGCAAAAAGCAGGTTCAGTGGGCGTCCCCAACGCGAGCCTTCATTTTTGGATAGCTGCAGGATATCAATGGCAGGTACATTGCCCCAGCAATATTTTCCGCCCCTCTGTGGGCATGCTGGGGCCTTCAGAAGGGGAGACGTGCGTTTCTCGCTGATCCAGCCAGGCAGCCAAGTCCCAGCCTTCCAAGAAACGTTGAGGATGCACTGCTCCTGATGCAGGACCCCGTGGACAAATCTGCATGCGGGAGAGCAATACTGTCATATGGGATCGTTAGAAACCAGGAGCAGAAAACGCCCCAGGGTAAGTCGAGGCCGGGAGGATCGCCACTCACTGCAACAAGATAACAATCCTCACACGGAAGGGTGGCTATTCCTCGACACGCAACATTGAAGGGAGGGCCAGCGTGGTTGCCGCAGGGGAACTGCGCCAGGGATGCCATGTCTGTTCGGAATGTGGGCCAGATACTTTAGTATACATCCTATTCATATTGGGTATTTGCGGTGGCCACGCCGCCACAGCGGCGATGGCGAAAATGGTGATGATGCCAGTAAGACCGAAGCAAAGGTAACTCACCAAATGTTAGCTAAATGAGAGAATAAAGGCACATGAGTGTAGTATTGTGAATGAAGACTCTTCGTCCTGCCTCCTCAGTGTGGAAACATCTATCGTGCCCGTGCTGTAGGTGTTGGCAATATTCGGTGCCGGATCATTGGAAAGAATCACGACGGATGGCCCTGGAGATTGCTTGAGAAATCAGGTCGGGCATCAACTCATGCTGCAGACTGGAGCTGATTCCACCGCTAGTCGATTCATGATCGAATTCACAGGTCAAGCGGTCTTGTGGGCTTAGCTCGCACCCAGAGCCTCACGCGGACGGCATCTAACCGGCTGTGGTCGTCCCAGGGTGCACTTCGCCATATCTCGTCTTCTGGGAATCCATTTAGCTTGGTTTTAGTCTCGTCAGCCTTCCAAGCCAAAGCCCACATCAGCGACAGGACCTGGCTGGCATTGGAAGACGACCGTCGACGGCAGCCATGCGCGTGTCACAGTGTGCCACTACCATGACGCCTCGCCGCATTCCGCCGCGGGTTTCGAAGACCGGCGCCCTCAACTTGTCAACCTAGGTCAAGCACAAGACTGCCACGTGACTCTCGTTACCATCACAAACCCCAAGTCGTCGTAGTACGTCCGGCTAGCTAGTCTGTTACCTACTGTTCGGGCACGGAGCCCCACATCGAAACGTAGCTTAGCTCCATCATTCACAAATACTCTGTACTACACCTTCCAAATTGTCACCAGCACATGACAGCATCAAGCGACCGCTTTTCTGTTCTCGAAAAGCCAGCGAAGAAGGATAAGGCCGCGAGCGTCTGATGGCGGAGGCAGATTTACAAGACAAGGCACGGCCACTAACAGTCCCGCTAACTAATCTATTTCTATTCGTATACAGAGCCCCAAACCTACTCTGGACTTCGCTTCGCTTCGTCATGAACAAATACTACACCCTCCAAACCATCACACATCCTCTCCGCCCGGTCGGTCAAAGTGCGACGCGGCAGGCCGGCGGCGCTCAAGCTCGCGATACCTAACTCATGAACAAGCACTTTCCAGCGGCTGTGATACTGTTGGCAGGTATTTAATCAATAGCTACGATTGTCGATTCGAATCGTTTGTTGAAGTAATAGAGTATAGCATTGGGTGATAAAGCACGGTTTGAAAGTTTCAAGTCGTGGGAACTGTAAGCCAGTTCCCATTTATTTCTATGTTTACCAGCCTTGGACTTTACCCGTTGTGTGGTTGGATATTTTACTTGTTACTTCTTGTAAATTGTGATTGTTGACGTTGAGACTGTTGCAAGTTACTACAGTTGGTATTGAATTGGCCAATGCAATTGAAGATTTAGGTAGTTGTATTGTGTGTATTCCATATTACAGTTAACTCTACTGTATTGTATTGGTAATAAAATCTATCCGATTAAGATTTATCAAATTGGGACTTTTTGTTTTGCGTTTGCAAGTGTTGTTTGAAATGAATGAAAGAAAAAAAGAAAGTAAAGGCCAAAAAACGTGTTAAACTGTTAACCAATTACATTTTAAAGTCTTCTAATGTCAAGTCAGATATTATAACTAGTTGCGTATTAATAATGCGGTTGTCATAAACGGTTGTCGGGTTATAGTAACAACAGAAGTTATTTAAGATACAAATCTACGCTGCCAGCTAAATTTGTTGGTGGTAATGAATATACTTGTTGGATTTTATAATTATAGGTATATAAGTTATCAATTTTTTATTATTGTTAAATTTGTTTTATTTATAAGATTGTTTGGCTAAACTTTTTGACTGGTTTATATAACAAAGATTTCAGGTTCTATATTTAAGAAAGTGATTTTTAGTACATAGTTTTTTTGTATATTCTATTAAACGTTTTGTAATATTGTTTTTTGTTGTATTGTAGGAGAGTTTTTGTTCGACACTAGCAAGGGTGATGGACTTCATGCGTTATTTGGTTGAAATTACAAAGTCGTAATTTATATATGTATCAAATATAATAGTTTTTAATTCGATTATACGTGTAATTATTATCTATTATTACCCCCCCAAAAATTGTTTCTTATCATGGGTTTTGCCAATTTTATAAATAACAAAGACTTATTATAAAACAAAGTTCGTCAATAATTTCATATTTCATTTATAATTTCAATATTATTTTTATCTGTATTTTTTACTCCTATAATATTTTCGTTTTATTCTTTGCATAGAATGGCCGATTCACATATCTTTTGATACAAATAGTTATCGTATGGTATTTCAAAAAGTTTTTCAATGATTTAATTATTTTAGCTTTTGCTGTATTATTCACACGATTATTTTTACTATTGATTTATCGGAATTCACAAATATCATCGGTTTGGTTTCATTTTCAGAGAGTTATCATGTAGATTTATCAACGATTTTTATTGGTTACTTCAAATTTTTCAAGAGATTGAAACAGGTAGCAAGGGAAGATATACATGGTAACCTAAATAGTTTGTAATTTAAGTGGTTTAATAATGATGTCAAGAGTGTTTTTTGTGACTATATACGTATCAAACCCTGTTATGATAATGTAGCCTATTAAATTTCTAAGGTGAAACTACACGTGTTTCAATTTCTAAGTTAGCAGAAGTTTCTGTTTTTTTCAACAAGTTTCTCTATGCGAATGTTCAAAAGAATTGTAAGCTCTTTCATATCCTTTGGATATAAAACAAAAGATATAGATTCTTTGAAATATAGAGGATAATAGGTCAGTTACTAATTACGTATATATTTACTTTATATTTCGGCCATCAATTGTAAACTTGTCTTTAGTCCTAATTAGTAGACTGATTACCAAACCCATTATTAAACGTTAGCTAATTTTCTAAATTGCTGGCAATTACATAAAAGTCCAGTCTTTACCTTTATTACCGTATCTTTAAGTGATTAGGCGTGAATTTTGGTACGGTCGCCTCGTGGATTTACCTTTAATCTCATAAATAATCCTTGACTTAAAAACCGTAATATTTTGGTTTTAAAGGTTCCAATCGGCTTTCAGCATGAATTATATAATTTTTCCAATTAGTAGGACGTTAATTTCAACCCTATTACTTTCATTGAAAGATTTGCCGGAAGTTTTAATAATATTTTATACTTAAAGCTTTAATACGAAGTTTTTGTTATCTTTTTCGTTTTTCCTTACCCAAGTAATATAGTTAATATGGCCTGGTGTATATTCTTTTTCCTTAAATTTTTTTTTTTAGAAGTCGTTTATTCTGGCGACGTTTTATCGATTTGTCAATAACGAGTGGAGAAGGCTTTTGTTAGCTGGGTCGGTTTGCCTGAAGGTTTTTATCGTCGGTTACTCCAATATAGGGTTTAACCTAATTGATACGAAATGTTATAAGTCCGTTAGAAATTTTAACAATTACTTTAAAGTTAGCTATACTTAAGATTTCATATAGACCTTTTCATTTACCCTGCTTTTGCCATAAGACAACTTTACTTTATAACGGCAAAGTAAATACGTCTATTATTGTAGGGCCGTTTTTAGTGTTAAGAGCGTCGTTAACTTAGCGGCGTACCGATTTCTTTTGCAGTTCCTTTAATGCTTTTCCATAAGCTATAGCTCGCTTTTGGGTAATTACTAATAGCGGAGATTCATTCTTCAGGTTCAAATACGCATTAAAGAACAATAGCGTTGGTACTAAGCCGTCAGAACCTATAATATCATTCAATCTCTTTACCGCTATTTAGAAGCATGTTTTTTAAATCCGTAAAAATTTTAATTTCCAGCGTAAAAATATTATACGTTTGGAAAATTAATATGTGTTTCTCTTAAACCTTCTTAATACTTTAGTGAGCCTTTATAGGTACCTGTTTGTATTAAATTCCCATTATTTTAGCATTTTTCTAAAACTTTGCCGCCGTATCGCCGCCGTAAAGTTGGTATTATTATCATGAAAGACGATGTTAGGTGGTTCAAAATACATATTAGTTCACAATATCATTAATGTTTCCCACGTATCCTTTTCCGATAAAGATTTTAGAAATTTGGCTTCGTAGAAAGAGGTTACGAAGTAAATAACGTAGATAATAAGTTTGTTATTATAGTAAAATACATAAACAAAAACCTTGCAACGAGGCTCATAATCGTCTTTTGGTATAAATTTAAATGTTGGGAGGGTAAGGTATATATTTGTCAATAGTAATAAATCTTTTGAATAGCTTTTAAAGTAAATTATTCCACATTTTTATGCCTTACAGACTTTAGGACTTTATATAGCCAGTTAATAACCGGGTAATTAAAGAGCCAGTGTAATTAACATATCTTTAGGTTTATTAGGTCTCATGCCATTATCTTTGGGCTTTAAAGATAAAGCCATAAATGTTTTTATTTAAAAGATCGGAGAAACCTCTGGCAGTATTTAATTAGTTCGGTGGTATTAATATTAATGTTAATGCCAAGGGTTTTTATATCTTCTAAATGAATAAAAAAGGGGTAGGGGATTTAAGGATGTAAAACATAATCTATCCTAAAATAGTTTCAACTACTATTATTCCTAGTCACAATAGTTGTTCATCTGTTTCAAAGCTTACTTTAGCTTTACTAGTATCGTAACGATTAATTTTAATAGTTGTAGTGCTTTTCTTTCGTAGTACTACATATTATGAATAGCCTTTTATTAAGTACTTTATTGCCTCTGTATCTAGTATAATACCTTGAAACGTATAGTTTGCATAACAGTCGTGAATGTTAAAGGTATGTAAGGGGTTAAGTTTAATCAGGGTAAATGTAAGGGTTTTTACCGTTTAAGCGATATAGGAAGGTATGGTAAGCTAGTTACTTAGCTATAATAGGAGCTATATCTTTATATCACCTAATTTGCTTAGGGGTATCGTCGCCATTAATTACCTCTTCGCTTTTAAAAACTACAATGCGATTTATTTAGTCCTATTGGAAAGTAATAGGGTATTAGATGTGGTATATTACTGTTATTAGGGCTTTAGAAGTTGTAAAGTTGTAGATTCAATTGGTCGAAGTAACAGTAGTATTGTGTAGTCAGATGGTCGATGTATTGTTTTAGGCTTGGCAGACCGCTAGCCGGTCTACACTGTAATTTGTGTAGCTAATTGTTTTCTCTATACCCTAAAGTGAAGTGAAGCATACTATACTCGACTTATACCCAATGCGGTAAGTCTGCTTAAAGCAATACATTTGCAGTACGGTTAACTTTATTGTAAGTAAAGTTGATCTATTGCACTGCATGTAATACTATTTTAATACTAGCGGCTTTTAAGTTTATGCGTACGCGTTAGTGTGGTTAACCAATCTTTTCCAGTTAGCGTTAAATAATGACCTCGTACCCCCTATTAATTTCAATTGAATTCCATACTGAATTGCATTCATTTATGTGAAAATTGACCCCATTTGACTTCAATTACTCCATTGCCATGATGTCCGAGTTTATTAACTTCTACGAAAAGTTCTCCCGCTATATGCTTTTATAAGGCTCCACTTTAACCGTGCCACTTAAAAAGATCACTATCATTAATTCCCTAGCAGTTTTCCGGTCTGCTAGTATATCCTTATTTGCTGCTACGTGATTTGAGCTTTTTAAGCGGCATATTAACATAGCCTTCAATATGTATAGTTAGCCTATTTCTATTTACAAACCTTTTCAGGACCTTATCTAATGATAATTTCATTATAACGTTAGTAGCATTATCTTTGCCATAGATTTATTGGAACTCCTTGATCTCACTACTTTCGTAGGCTTTATAAAGTACTATTACGTCGATTATCAGGCGTTTTTCGCTGGTGGTTCCAAGTTTTAACAGGTATTTAGAAAGGCTTTTTAAGTTGGTACAGATTACTACCGGAATAAGAGAAGTCTTTAACTACCTAGTGATAAGGTTAAAGTTTTTTTATAATATTATACTTACGTTAAAGCCTGTCATTATACCGTAGACTTTTGATACTAATACGCTTTATATAATCTTTTTACACTTGATGGGGATCTAGTGGATTAGGTTGCCGATAATATTAAACTGGTTTTCCCATTTATCTTCGTTAACGAGGGTTATCAAAAAGCCGATTTATAAAGACAAATAGTTGTTATTTACAAAGAACCCGTCCGTAAAAATTATTAGCTTAGCCTTTAAAAGGTCGATTGAGATTATATTGATTCCACGGTCCAAATTTCGCATTTGATACTCAAGCATCTTATTCAGCTGGTTAAAGTTATTATCCGTTGGCTTTTATACTTACGCCGTAATAGATAGGTCGTAAAAAGCTTTCGGTTAGCATAAATAATAATATAGCTGCCTCTAATACGTTACTTTAAGTACTGTTAAGCCCTAACTTCGTTAGTTTTGTTAATTATAACTAAACGACGCCTTAGCCCTTTAAACGAAAACTAATGCCGCTATTAATACTAAATATACGGATTAACTATTTATTAAAGTTAAGTTAACTACCTTTTGTTGATATTATTACCAGCTTATAATTTCTGGATTTCGAGTTTTTAATCGATTGTTACTCTAATATTACAAAGCTATCTGTTTCGACAAAAAAGGTATCGTGAATTTATATACTTATTATGCTGAAGTCTTTCTTTTACGTTACTAATAAGTATGGATCGTATATTAAAGACTTTATCCCTTGTCGGAATTCAAAGTACGATTGATATGTTAGAAACTTATAGACGACTGCTTTAATCAATCCGTATAATAGCTTAATATAACGTATTATTATACTTAAAAGGTAGATAATACGGAATCCTTATGGTAGTTTTAGTAATACGATTTGTTATAAATCCGTTTCTAATTACATATAGGCTTACTTTATATTACGGCTATGAAGAGTAAACTTACTTTAAGTTTAAGTTCAAAACTTTACTGTTAAAACGATTACTAAACGATAGTTCATTTTTTAAACTGTTATCAATTACGTAAACACTAATCCTTACCTTTATTACCGTATTTTGTAACGATTAAACGTGATTTTTCGTATAACCGCCCCATAGTCTTACTTTTAACCTCGTGGATAATCCTCGACTTAAAGGTTGTAACGTTTAGGTTTTAAAGATAAAAATCGGTTTTCGATACAAATTATACAACCTTTAGAATTAGTATACCGTTAATTTTGACTTTATTAATTTCCTTCAAAGGTTTACCGAAGGTTTTAATGATTCCTTATATTCGAAGATTTAATGTTAAGTCTTTGTTATTATTTTTCCCCCTGCTCACTTAAGTAGTATTGTAGATACGACCCGTTATATATTTTTCCTCCTTAACGTCTTTCTTTTTCTAAGGTCGTCCGCGCTGGAAACGTTTTATTGGCTTATCAACAATGAGTAAATGAGGTTCGTATTAACTTATTCATTTAGCTTAAGGGTCTTTATTGTTAGTAAACCCAATATAGAGGTTAATCTAGGTAGTTCGGAGAAATATAGGACTTTTAGAAGTTTTAATAATTACTTTGAAGTTGGCGATACTTAATATCTTATATGGGCCCTTCCATTTATCTGGCTCCTGCTATACGAAAACTTTACTTTACAACGGCCAAGAAAATACGTCGATTATTCAAAGGCCATTCTCAGTATTAAGGGCGTTATTAATTTGGCGACGTGCCGATTCTTTTCGTAATTCCCTTAAAGTTTTGCCGTATACCGTGACGCATTTTTAAGTACTTACTAAGAGCGGCAATTCACTCGTTAGGCGTAGATACGTTTTAAAAACCAATAGCTTTGGCACTAAGCCGTTGAAGCCTATAGTATAATTTAGGTCTTTTACTGCTATTTGTAAAAATGTTTACGGATTCATAAAGCTTCCAATCTTTAGTATAAAGATATTGTACGTTTGGCGAAATGAAGCGTGTACCCCTTCAACCTTCCTAATGCTCCAATCGGTTTCCACAAGAACGTATTTACACTGGATATCTATTATCTTGGCATCTTTTTAAAACTCCGCCGTCGCAAAATTGGTACCGAGATCGTAAGCGACGACTTTAAGTGGATCTATATACGTATTAATTTACAATATCCTTTGTGTTTTCTACGTATCTTATACCAAAAGGGTCTTTAAAAAATTGGCCTTGTAAAAAGAGGTTACGAAGTTAATAATATAAAAAACAATTTTTTTTGGCTAAGTAAAACAAATTAATAAAATTTCGTAATGAAAATCTTTGTCGTCCTTTAATATAATTTTAAATTTTTAAAGGACTGGGTATATGTTTGATAGTAGTGGCAAAGTCTTTGAATAACTTTGAAAGCAAAGTATTCCCTATCTTTATACTCCAAGGAATTTAAGACTTTGTATAACCTATTAACGGTTAGATAGTTAAAGCGCCGGTGTAGTTCATATATTTCCGGTTTAATCTTATTTAACTCTATTGTTTTTCAGCTTTAAAGATAAAACTATAAATACTCCTATAACAGTTTAAACCACCGTTATCCTTAGTAATAATAGTTGTTCGCTTAGACCAAAGTTAACATTAGTTTTACCAGTATCGTAACGATTAATTCCAATAAATGTAGTACTTTCCCTCTGTAGCGTTATATACTGTGAATAGCTTTTTTTTAAGTACCTTACTGCTCCTATATCTGGTATAATACCTTAAAAAGTATGGTTCGTGTAACGATTACAAAAGTTAAAGGTATATAAGTGGTTGGAGGCTTAATTAGGGCAAATGTAAAGGTTTTTACCACCCAGACGGTATAGGAAGACATAGTCAGCTAATTATTAGACCTTACTGGGAACAGTATCTTCGTATTAATTAATTTATTTAAGGGTGTTAACGACGTTAATTGGCTTGTCACCTTTAAAATCTGCCATTCGATCTAAGTAATCCTTTTTAAAAAGCAATAGGTATTAAGCGTAATATGTTTTTTTGTTACATTTAATAAGGGGGTACCTAGTTAACTAGTAGCTAGACTTTTTATAAATGCAATATCTTTTACCATTATTACAACGATAATGTTAGTGGTTAACAAGTCCGCGTATAATTTGGCTATATTAGCGCTAATGTAGTTACTATCTTTAGTTGAAAATCGAGATCGATAGGTCAAACTTTGGGCGTTATAGGCGCCTGTATTTATGGTCGACATAGTTAAGCACCATAAGGTTTTCTTTATTTAAGTTTAACAAGTTGCGAGTATATATTAAGAGAATTTGGTATACGTGTTATTACGGTGGTAAGCGAGGAACGTGACTGGCTAAAAAAGCCTTTATCAGTGGCATTTAGGCGTTGTAAGGCGTATTCGAATTCGTTAACGCCTGTAACTACTACCTGTACCTACTTACGAAATATGACTTCACTAACGTGTGTTTTCTCTATTACTTTTTAACATAACATTAATTTGTCAATTATTTAGTTAAATACATTTATCGGTATTTCCTTCTTTTTTTCCCTAGCTATTACTATTACCTACCTTATAGTAGCCTACTCTATATAATATTACATAAGGTAAACGTCGTATTTGAAGTGACCCTTTATACTATCGTAAATTCCGCGAAACGTAAATTCTTAGGTTAGGAAAGTCGGGTAATAATATTTAGTGTATCTTATAAGGATTTTAGAAAACAGTAAATAAAAATCAAAAGGTAAAACCTCTATCTATTTGCAAATATTTAGGAAAGACATTATCTTAGTATTGAGGAGGTTATAAAGCTTTCCATTATACTTTTCTGTATCGTTCTAGATTTTAACGAAGTTTGTAAAAATTTCATAGTTAATATTGATTATTTGGATAGGTTTTGGAAAAAGGTTACAATAGTTATCCTAACCTTAAATAATATTTCCTGACAGTCTAAGCTTTAGAGCTTTCGTGGCACGATGTTAAGGGTAATTGCTTGTCGCCTAACCCGAGAAGTAAAGTTCTATGGTAGAACCTGTAATAGTCTTTCGCGCGTAGGCAAATCTAAAAGGGGAAGTTTTTTAAGGGGCTTAACCATAGGATTACTAAGGTGTAATGGGTATTTAAAGGTTTTGGGAGGCTTGAAGATCCTGCTTAATTAACTAGTGTAAAGCGTTAACGTTAATACTTTTGGCTGTGTAGGCGACCATAATTTTACGTGTACTGCCACCGCTAAAGGCGTACTCCATACTGTGACGTAGGGATACTAAACTACCGAGTAAATTAATAGGTTTCTTATCTCCAGCACATAATGAGGTTTAACTTAGTTAAAAGTGAAGGGGAGATCCCTTAAAGCGTATATATAGGCGTTAAAATCCCTTAATTCCTTTCTATTTTCCCCAAAGATCTTGAGGTTTAGGGTTTTAAAGAAAGTTTTTTATTAGGCCAGCTTATAAAAGATTTCTGCTAATCCTAACAAAGTCTTTTTAGAGATGTAAATTCCACGAGGAGTGACCTCATTTTTCAGACTAGTTTTAACCGTGCGTTGGATTATCTTTTATATGTCTGGTATGTAGTAGTTAAAGAATTCGCAAAAGTCTTGAGAAATGCGGACGTCGCGGCCGAACTCTTTACTAGTATTATATTCGAGGATATACCAGCCGACATAATTAGTTAGTTTAGCTTTAGTGGAGGTTTTATTAACATTCGTAATCTAGAGTTGTTTATCGTAGTTGTTAATGAAGACTGTTTCGGGGTTCTTAATTGTTTCTTTTCTTTCAAGATTGGTAATTGCTTTAAAGTGAACGCTTGCGGTAAACATCTTGGCGTTTTGGCTTGTATAGGACGTGTCGAGCGAAGGACTTGGTTATTTTAAACGTAGGGAACATGTGTTTTAGCGTGAAGTAGCGTGAAAACTTAGTGATGGCGTGAGGTCGTATAATGTGTCTTTTTTGGCGCGACTTGATTTTTTCGCTCAGAGCAGCGAACTTAACGATTGGAATGGTGTGGGGAGTAAAAAAGAGTGAATTAGGGTAAAGGTTTGATGTAGAAGGTAAGGTTAAAGGTCGTTGTTGGTAGTAAAGGGAATAGTCGTACCCATGATAGTACTAAGTTAGTCGTTTACCAACACAATAAACTTTAAGACTTCTAATAGTTAATCTCAACGTTTTTATAAAGTATATGTGAATATTTCTTGGTGTTTTTAATAAAGATAACGTCGCTACCTCTAAACTTCCGTAAAAACCGGCGCAATATAAAAGTCTTCTCTACTTACTGCTGTGAAAACCGGTGCAGAAGTAAAAGCCCTTTGCAAGAATCTTTCCTCTACCCCAACGGTCGTTTAACTTAGAGCGTAACCGGAAAGTAGCTTCTTCTTCTACTTAGATAATCTGTGTTTAAGCCAATAAGCACTAATTAATGTTGGTAGGGCTTTAGACGTTACAACGTTATCGATTCGATTAGTCGAAGTAATAATAGTATTATATAGTCAGAAGGTGGATGTATTTTGTTAGGTTTAGCAGACCTCTAGCCGGTTTGCACTGTAATTTGTATAGCCAATTGCTTGGCCCGTACCCCAGAATGAAGTGCAGTATACTGCACTCAACTTATATTCAATGCAGTAAGTCCGCTCAAAGCATTACACTTGCAGCACGGTCAACTTTACTATAAGTAAAGTTGACCTACTTCACTGCATGTAATAATATTCCAACAATTACCTTTTTATTATTACGTTCGACGGGGGTTGACGAGTTGACCAAAAGCTGGGCCCACCATAGATCTAATATCTTTTACCACTATTACGACGATAATTTTCACATTCAATAGGTCTGCTTAAATCTTGGCCTTTTTAGCGTTAACGTAGCTATTTCCTTTAGTTTAAGGCTATTAGGACAAATATCATGCGTTAGTGGCGTTTATAACTGTACTTGCAGTTGATGTAGTTAATTAATGTAAGGTCTTTTTTATCTACGTTAGAGGAATTTCCAGATTAGGAGTATATATTAAGCGAGTTTAGTGTACTTGTTATTACAGTTACTAGAGAAAAGTGCATCTGGCTCAAAAAGGCTTTTTATGTGGTATCTGGGCGTTATAAAACGTATTTAAACTTTCTAACGCTTTTAATAGTTGTTCTTACCTATACACGAAATGTGGCTTCACTAGTATGGGTTTTCCACATTGTTTGTTAGCATGATATCAGCATATTAAGCATTTAGTTTAGCATATTTATTGGTATTTCCTCATCTTTTTTCTTTACTATTATCGTGGTTTACCTTTTGTTAGCCTAATCCGTATAGTTATGCGTAAGGTAGATGTTGCACTTGAAGTAGCTTTTCATATCATTATAAACTTCGTGAAGGGTAGTTGCTCGGGTTAGGAAGGTTGGGTAATGATTCTTGGCGTACCTTATAAGGATTTCATGAAATAGTGGGTAAAAACCAGAAAAGAAAACCTTAATTTATTATTAAATGTTTAAAAAATGTATTATCTTCATATCGGAAAGGTTATAAGAGTTCCAGTTATACTTTGCCACATTGTTTTAAACCATGGCGAAGTTTGTAAAAAGTTTGTAATTAATGTTAACTATCTTGATAGGTTTTGGGGGAAGGTCGCAATAATAGTTCTAGTCTTTATTAGTATTTCATTTCAAGTCTTAGAGACCCTAAGATACAATGTAAAAGATAATTTTCAATCGTCTAACCTAGAAGGTAAAGTCCTGTAATACGAATTGTAATGGGTTCGCGCGTATAGGAAAACTTGCCTTGAAAATATTTTTAAGGGGCTTAGAAATTTCAATTGAAGTATTATAGGGGAATAGGGGCTGATGGGTTTTAAAGGACTTAACGATTTTTCTTAATTAACGGTAAAGGGTATTATCATCAATACTTCTTACTACGGTAGCAGCCGTTGCTCTATGCATCTTTCTTCCACTAAAAGAGTATTTCATGTTATCACATAGAGGTTCTAAACTTCCGAGTAAATTAATAGGTCTCTTATCGTTAATGTTTATAACGGCTTAATTTAAATAGAGATAATGGAAAGATTCTTTAAAACGTATATAAGTGCGTTAAAGGTCCTTAATGCCCTTGTTTTTCCCTCGCTAGTTTTAGAGATAATGATTTTAAATAGGGTTCTTACGTTAAGTCAGTCTAAAAAAATCGGCTAATTATAGTGGGGTTTTTTCTAGGATATAAATGCTATGGTGAGTAACTTCTGCCTTTAGCTTATCCTTAATTGTACGTTAGATTATCTTCCACATATCAGAAATGAAATCGTTAAAAAACCCACAGAAATTTTACAAAGCGCGGACACCATGACCGTAGTCGTCACCGAAGTCCGTGTAGATAATGCATTAGCTAAAGTAGTTACTTAAAAAAGCTTTAATCGATGTCTTATTAATATTTGTAAGCCAAAGTCATTTGTTATAGCAATTAACTAAAAAATTTCGAGGGTTTTAATTGCTATTTTGTAAGTGGGGTTGGTAATGACTTAAAAGTAAGTACTTAAGGTAGATATTTTAACGTTATATTTTGTTTCGAACGCATAGGATAAGAGAATTGGTGATTCATAGGCGTGCGAACTTAGTGTTTTGACGTGAGTTTACTTGAAAACTTGGCGACTTGGCGTTAAATCGCGCAGTATGGGTGCGACTTAATGATTTTTCATATTTTCAATTAAGTCAGCGATTTTAACAGTTAAATTGACGTAAATGAAGTGAACATAGTGAAAGAAAGATAAAGGTTTAGTGTAAAGAGTAAGGTTGAAGGTCGTTTATTATTATTAGTAAAAATCGAAGGTTAAAGTATGTAGGCTATAAGACTTAGTCGTTTTTGTAGTAGTAACATCCGTAATAGTACTAACTTAGCCGTTTGCTAACTTGCCGAACTTTGAGACTTCTAATAGTTAATCTCAACGTCTTTAAAAAATATCTTTAGTAAAGATTTCTTAGTGTTTTCGATAATGATACCGTCGTTACCTCTAAGCTTCCATAAAAACCGACGTAACCTAGGAGTTTTCTTCATTTAATTCTATGAAAATCAATGTAGTAATAAAGGCTTTTCGTAAAAATATTTCCTCTACCTTAATCTTTTACAAATTGTAACCGGAAAGTAAATTCTTCTTTTACTTAGCTAATCTATGCTTAACCTAATTAGTTCTGATTATTGTTGGTAAGGCTTTAGACATTGTAACGTTGTCGATTCGATTGGTTGATGTAACAGTAGTATTACGTAGTTAAGTAGTAGATATCTTGTTTTAGGTTTGGCAGACCACTAACCAGTTTATATAGTAATTTGTATGGCTAATTGCTTAGCTCTTTCCCTAGTGTAAAGTAGGCGCATACTTGACTTGACTTACAGCCAATACAGTAGGCGCTCATAAAACAATACACTCAACTTTCAGTCAGTAAAGTTAGCTTTACTGTAATTAAATTTGACCTACTACACTGCATTTATTAATATTCTAACAACAGCCTTAAAACTTATTTCGAATACTATATTAATCGCGCCTAGTACTATACAAACTGGAATATTATGAAGTGTTTTTACGGGATTAATTATGAAAAAAAATTGGAAAACAAAATAGACCTCCTTAATTAAATGTTTAATAGACTGATTTTTTGCTATTAAGAAATGTGGAATGTAGGAACTGGTGAAGGCACATTATGCCAATAAGTCCTGTAAGCTGTTACGGTCTATAAGGATTTCTAATACGTACTATAATGCCCTGATACCATTTGTAAAGTTAGTTTTTTTGGCTAATTGCGGTTATCTTTTGCGATCGTAATAGTACGTGTGTGGAGCTCGACTGGTATATACCACTAAGTTCCAGAGTTTAGCGAAGAAGATAAAAATACATTCTTCGTGTATTAAATCGATCGTAAGTATGGTAGGTCTGTTTAATACGGTTACCGAAAATTCCAGACCTGGGGATGTAACCATGAATCCACAAAAACATAAATATATTCCTCTACTTTCAGATCTTTAAATTAACCAAGTAAATTCTCTTTGAACACTACAAGGTATTGGATTTATGAAAAACAAAGTTATTAGTTAAAACATTACACTAATGCTGAATACGAATCGAAATACATAGTGTATCATATGTAACACATCTCTATCTTGAACTAGGAATATATTAAAGTTATCACAAACTTTAAAAACAAAGACATCAAAGATAAGACACATAAGCCTCAAATTATCGGTTAATATGAAAATACTGGTACTGGTTCGGAAGAAAGATAAAAATTAGCCTACCATATCTTCTTATACCATCTAACAGGTAAAGAAACTTATCATTATTATATTGATAAATGTTTTGGCCTCACGTACGTATTTACTATTCCCGACCATTACATGGAGACAATATTTCAAAGTATTATAATACCCATTTCGGCAACACGAAACTTAAGAAAAGATTATTCGTAATATATCGCGTTACGAAGGTATATTGATAATACTAAGAAACTTAACTGTACGGATTCCGGTGGTGCTAAAGTTTGTTTTAGCGTTGGAAAAAAAAAATTCACTAGGATCGATGATCGTTATTATAGTTGTTAGACAAGTTATTTTCCATATTTTGAAATCCCCTACCCTTTTCCTCTTTTACCTTAAGGATATGAAAAACCTCGGCGTTGAAATTGATATTCAGAGCAATAAACTGATTAAGGTTAAAAGCGGTCCAAGGTTCTCATTTAGTCTGAAATAGAAAAACTTTTGATTCTACCTTAAAGAGCTAAAGGCAATAATATTAAATCTAATGGAATTATAACTTCTTTAACTATATCGACGGTTAATTCATCCGGCGATTATCAGGCTTTAGAAAATCCTTGAGGAAATTGGTAATAAAAAGTAGACATACTAACGTTAAAGATAATTAAACAGCTTGGAAATTACTGTTAAACACACTTGCACACCCCCCTGAAATTTAAGTTTACGCTAAAGAAAGATTGAGATTTTAACTTTAAAGTTTTCGTAAACGTATCTTACATAGATGGTAAGCTAATACTTTATGTTATAAACTTTTCTACAAGGTTTTATGATGCCAAATTTCTTAAAATCATTATAGCGAAAGAAACGTAGAAATCGTTATATATCTTATAGATTAACTTATATCTAGGACTACCAAACATACTGATTTACGATATCTATATTAACTTTTCTGCAATGAAGTTTTAAACTAATGTTTAATCGATAGAAATTTAATGTAAATAAGTTCACATTAGAATTAACTAAGGTATTGTTAAAGTCGAAAGGGTTTATGCACTGTTTAAGAAGGCTTAAGATATTTTCATCTTCGAGATTGAAATTTTTACAAGTTGAAAGACACGGCTTTGAATAATTGTAAAACGTCTTAACTATATTGTTAGCCTTAATGGACTCATGTTAACTTTATTGGTATTAAGAGCTTACTCACGTATAACGATTGAATCTTTACGATCGCTAAACGAGAAATTAGCACTTCACCAAATTAACAACGCCCTGAATATGAGAAATGAACCATCGATAACGACTGTACTATCTTCAACTTTTGAAAAGAAAGTCCTTAAGTAGCAAGATCCAAGAAAATAAGACAAACCTTATAAAATATTAAGTATTGTCAACCTCAAAACAATGATTAGAACCGCTAATAACCTCATGACTTTCCACATTATATAGGTGAAATAGTATAAAAAACCATAAATTAGATAATGATCTTAAAGTAGAAAATTCCTAAATCGAACGGACTAAACAATATAATTTTCCCGAATCGATTATTGATAAGCGAATTAAATGTCGATGACATAGAAAACCACTAAAAAGGACGGTACAAACTGAAAATGAGGATGGTAGCGATGATTATAGGCCCGGGTGGGTATATAGAACGGCGTAAATATCTAAAAAAAAAAAAAAAAAAAAAAAAAAAAAAAAAAAAAAAAAAAAAAAAAAAAAAATTAACGGAGAATTTGCTTTTGAATTAAATGTTAATAACTTATTGATATAACAAGAAACCCGTTTCAGCAAAATAACTTAATGGACATTGACAGCCTTTTTGCATAAGAATGATATTTAACTTATACCGTGAATATAATTTAAAAACAAAAGCATCAAAATTTTCAAATTCAAGATAATTTACGAAATAAAAGGCAAAATCACGAACCGGCCTTATGAAAAGTCACTGTTAATTGCTCAAATATACGGTAATAAATATAAAAACAAGATTCTTACTCAATCGCTTACAATTCAGAAACTTTACTAGTTTTCAATCGTCGCAATTATTACCAGTTTAACTGCTAGCGTAAGCGGTGAATTCCCACTTGATGTCCGTGATATGACGTAAGCAAATACATAGTTTGCCACCAATTTTGAACGAATTCTAATATTCAAATTGCCGAAATAAATGAAAAAACAAGTTCTTGGTCGCTATGATAATGCGTTAAGTTAAACGTTTATATTGATTGAACGAAGTAGATGTCCATTGATGTTCAACGTAATAAACATAATTTAGAAATAAGTCAGTTATAAAAACTTTAACATTTAACCTGTATTTATAATTTACGCAGGGAAAAAAATTCGATATTGTTGGCATGAAAACGAACGATACCTTTTTCTGCAAAAACGTTGAGTTCATAAAAGCAAAACAATATGCTATCGAAAGGTTAAACCTTTTAAAATATAAACCAATTAAAACTTTGGTTAAAAGTATATAAATCGACTTTAATAAATAGTTAATTCATATCTATAGCTTTAAATTTAATAACAATACCTATAATACGTTCTTTAGTTTACAATAAAAAGGGTAAGTCACGAGTTTGACGACGATTCATAAGAATGAAAAAGTTAGATTACAACGATATTTGGAGCAAAAACATCGTGCCGCCTATATCGCTACATTGTACCAACCGGAGGAATTATACAATATATCAGTTGCGATATAAGCATAGGATTCACATAATGAAGAATTTAACGAGTTGACTAATATCATTTAATAATGAATAAATAATTTAACAAGTGGCATTAATATAGTTTTGGTAAACTTAACGACAAAGAAGTTTATAATTTTTACAAACGATTTCTTTGGAAACAATATTAACCTTGTATCGAAAATTTGATTTTAATAATTCTCGTTAACGAAAAGAAAGTCTTGTAGGCAGTGTGAGGTCACCGGCAGCCTTACATAATAGACATTCATTAAGTATAAGAGTATAATACGAACCTTACTAGTATCAGAGGTTTACAGTATAATAGTAGGTTTCGACATTGGTATAGTAATTAACGGTACGTTAAAAATTATTACCAAATATTTTGGATTGCTTCTAATACCTATAGTTATATAGTTAAACTACCGAAATCTTTATGAATACCTGTCAAAGCTGAGTAAAACCAATAAAAAATCTAATAATAGATATAATGGCATTAAATATAATATAAAAAGCCCGTAAAATGGTTTAATTTCAATTCAATAACGGAAAAAATAACCCCTTTTACTCCATAACTCAACATACGCCTAATAACGCCTTAAAAAGTTTATGAATAACAATAGGTTAACTGTACAAATTGAGGGTTACGTCGACCACTCAGCACGTAATGTAAAGAAATAGATATGCTCTGGCAAACTTGAAGATTATTAAGGTAATGTTGACGATGGCAATAGTTAAAACTATTGGCAAAGGATACGTAATTGGTGGAATGCGTGATACGTGTAAGTTTGTGACGAAAAATCTGTATATAGGAGTTTAGGAATGGAAGGTTTAGAGATGTGGAGTAAAACTCCGTAATTGGTGTTAGTTTTCGTACAAATTAACTGTAATTGATAGGGGTTTGGCATGTGTATTAAAGAGGTATTTCAGTTGTTACCACCAATTGGGGGTTGGTCACGTTGGCGTGCAGACACAAAATAAAAAGCCGCTAGTATTGGAATAGCAGATAATTACAGTACAGTCAAGTCAACTATACATGCAGTTAGTTGCCTGTACTGACTTCAAATTGACTATAGTTTGTGGGATTCGACTGCATTGACTGCAAGTCAAGTGTAGTAGGTGGCCACTTCAAAGTGAGTCATGGACCAAAGCAAATGACCATACAAATTAGCGTGCAGACCGGCTAGCGGTTTGTCAAACTTAGAAGTAACACATCTACCACTTGACCATTGCAATACTTTATTTACTTCGATCAATAGAATAGATAACAATGTCTAAATCCCTATCAAAACATGGAATTTTTATTAACGTTTTAATTATTAAGTAGAAAGTTTTTTTTAAATACAGTGTTTCTTAATAAAAGTTTTCATTTATTCGCAATTAAGTTTGACTCCAATCCAGCACTTTCTGTTGCTATATATGAAGGAACTGACTTATAGATTATCGTGTAATAGAGTTTTATTATTATTTATAATTGTCGATAAAAAGCGGGTGGGGAAGGTGTTTTTTTTATTTAATTACATCTTGAAGGTATATTCTAAGCCTTGATTTAGTTATATGATTAGTGATTAATATATAAAGGGTTATTATTTGATTGATTAGGTAGGTATTGGCTTATAACATCACCTTTGACTTACTCGTTATTGTTGTTCACATTAGAAATGACTGTAGTTACGTCGTTAACGATACTAACGTTAATTTTTCTTTCATAAATTCGTTTTCACTTGGAATTTTTAAGCTTCTCAAGGTTTTCTTTGAATAATAGTAACATATTATCGCCTCCCCTCATTTTCATTAATTATAGATAAATACTTAATCCTTTACCCAAGCGAATCAAGTTGTGGTTAAATAGAAAAATAGTAGGTTTGACGCCGTTTTGATATCCGAATTGATTAATTTTGACTTTTAAAAACAAAATATTCGTAACGAAACAAGTATAGATAAGGGTATATCTACAATATATGCATTAAAAATTCTTATTCATATAACTGTTATTAAGGTAAACAGTTCATTTTCCGCGCTTAACCACTTCTTACAAACTTCAACTCCAATATATTGAGGTAATACATAAATATTTTGACGAAATACACGAAGATATTTGATTTAAATCTGTAAATCGATATGATGGGATTTGCGGGTACGGTATATGGTGACTAGAGGTAAACTGTTTCAATCACTTTCATTCGAATAATTCCTTCCCATCTTCATTTCCTATTTACCACCTACTTAGAAATTAACATATGTTATAAATTATGAGGTATTGTAAACTTAACAAGAAAGCTAATCATTTTCTTATATCCGTACTAAATTTTTGTGATTAACATATATAAAAAACAGTTTCTCGAAAGTTATACTATAGTTGAACATATTGTTTCTGAGTAAGCTTTCGAGATTTGTAGTTATCAATATATTCAAAACCTATCTTCTGAACTCTGGTTAAATTTCGATTATTGATTAGAGATATTCTATTATTTATACACAGAAAGTTTCAATGTAAAAATGTATCCAGGACGCATATATTATCGTCAGTCTATTAATATAAGAAACGAATAAAATAATTTATAAATAAGTACTCGAAAATTGATTATTGGGTCGTCACTCATAACCTATTAAATGTAAAAATTTAACTTCTTTTAGAATTTAGTATTTTTATAAGGAAAAACATTGTATACACTAAGGAATAAATTCAGTAGCTTGAAAATTAAATTGATGTTATTGATTTTGTTATTAACAAGACTACTTTTGAAGCGGATTTGAGAATTATAGGAGTACATGTGTTAATATAGCTCATAAGTAAAATATATAAAAATATTAAATCATTTCTAAATATAACCATACAATTTACAATATTTATAAAAGAGCTTTCAAAACATATTTAAAGTAGTGAAGCAGAGATATTAATGCCGTTAATAATTTTTGCATTTATGGTGGGATATATAATAATATTTTTTATCCAAAAAAGATAATCAGTATCCAATGTTAAACTTACTGTTCCAAAGCGGTTACGTTGCTGTTTCTAAGCGGTTTCCTTTTCTTATAGGGTCAATAATGAGATATGATCGTCTTTTTTCGAGATAAAACCGTAAAGAAACTTGAAATATTCTGAAATTATAATATGTTCCAATTTCTTTATCAATTTTGAAATGATCCAACAATAATTATCATTATCAAAATACCTGTCGTTTCATTATATTGTTTGTTTAACATCGATCCACCTACCATGGACAATAAATTCATAAGGTACGTAGGAAAATATACTCTAATTCAAGACCGGAGTTTTTCATTGATATTGTTTATAATAAGTAGCCGATAAATACGGAATTACTTTGAGAAAATTGGAACGGTAATCATTTGTATAAGGTAAACAGCTTACAACCGTAATTTTGTTTCCTTGATAGGTAAATCTCTAAGATATGTAAGTGAATAACGCGTATTATCCAATATTTTTCACACAATTAGCTGAACCTTTTCCGCAATTTTATTGTTTTATAGTCTTAAAAAAGAGTTGAAAATTGTTGTTAATTGTGAAACAGTTTGATAAAAGATGTTTTTTATTTGTAAATTGCATCATATCCATTTGAATAGCGGATATTCCTCGTTAATGAAACTTAATAACGGTATAAAATGTTATATTAAATGTTTCAATGAATTACACAATTTTGTAGCCCGAATGATGAATCATTTGACTTATTGAAAATGGGTTACATGAAAGTCGTATTCTATGAAGATAAACTTGATATTTATAGGTCTAGTATTTTCATTATAAAATGTTATTTCTTAATTTAGAGCTCTACTATCTTAATTTATTCTTTTATATGAAATAAACCACCATGGTAGATTAAAGAATTTTCATTAGTAAATTTAGTAAAATCGTCGTTATTTTTCTAAAACGTTATTTTTCAGGGTTTAAGCTACACACTTAAGAAGTTAAGAATGATTTTAAACTCAATCATTTAATTCATCCCGCGGTTACATATATAGTGTAGAGAAAATCGTGAAAATGATAAGAATAAATAATAAATCTCTTGACATAAATTCGAATTTTAGAAGCTTATGACTTTCAAGACGACAAACCTGTTGAGAAAACATCTTATAATGATGATATATCAGAATTTGTAAGATTTTTACATTATAATCAAATTAAAAAATAGATACAAAGTTTGTTCTTGAACCGGTTAACAATATGAAAGGGACGAAAATTTTCTTTTTCAAGTTAACAATAATAAAGTATTCATTCATAAAAATTGCAATTCAGCCAATATGTACAAAAAGAGTAATGCTACTGACTTTAAATATATATATATATATAAGTATCGTGTTTTTGTTTTGTATTTTATTATCACTGAGAAGTGCTATCTAAGAAGTATAACACTTATTGCTATGAAATAATCTTGTAGATACCGGTGGGAGAGACGTAACCCAGGTCCCTCAAAAATCTATTTGGGTTATATAGCCTTCGAGTCATCCTTCCAAACAAGACCTTAGCGTGAACCAAAGTTTAGAGACCCGTAGGCTCGTAAATTGTACCTCTGATCGGGCCGAGAGACGCGGTCCAATCAGTTACCACCCGGCGCCTGCTTACGCCGAGATTCAACTGTGTGGATCCCTCGAGAAAAGGGCCTCCTAAAGCAAATATATAGAAAAAAGCTTATACAAAGGGCGGAGGTTAGATGCATTGTGGTCTAGCGTGATATTAGACACCAAAAAGTGTTATTATTCTTGATGAAACCCCTATACGTGTATCTAAAATAAAATAAAAAGGAAATCCTTATTAAAACAAATTCTCACCTATAATTTTTCCCTGTATTTATATATTATAAGTATTATCCTTCATTGTTAAAATATTTTGAAGTTTTATCACTCGTTTTTATTCAATGGTTTTGTATCAATAATGTTAGTTTTTCTATTATCATTATTTTACTATCACCAAACCGTGTTATCTACGAAGTTTAACACTAGCTGCTACCAATCAATCCTGTAGATACCGGCGGGAGGGATCTAAACTCGGGTCTGACATGAGCCTCTAAAAGTCCCCAGAGCTCTATACTATTTCTACAATCAAGACCATAGGGCGCTCTATAGTTTGAAGACCCATAGGCATATAAACTATAGCCTTAGTTGGGCTTTATAACGCGGTCATTTCAGTCCCCGCCCGGCGTTTATTAGGGCCAGGAATACGATTATGTGGACCTTTAGGAAAAGTATTACGTCAAGTATAAATTCAAAAAAAAAAATCTATTTAAAGGATGTAAGTTAAACTTGTTACAGTAGTGCCTAGTCGTCATATAGTATTATGCGATCATTGTGAAAAAAAACCTTTATATGCGAGGTAACCTATATCTTGAATCCCTAAAGGAAACTAAACATCCTTTTAATATAATCCCTAATTTAATGCCATTTTCATACTTTAATAAAAGATTATTCAAATTAATGAATACGTTTTGATATTTTCATATATCCTAACGTTTAGTGAATAATAATTACGGTTTTCATGTTAATATATGTAATGGTACCTTTACGTAAAAAACGGGAATTATTCGTCAAATACCGTCTTGTATGGGCACATATAAAGGAGTCTTTGGTTCTAAAAAGGATAAATACGCACAAGTCTAAACAACCCCTCCCCCCCCTTCTCCTACCTTTCCTCCTCTCCATCCCTAACTCATATGGCTATTGATAACCCTGTTTTGCCTAACGGGGTGCAACCTTACACAGGCTATGTGCGATCCTTCCTTGTGGGAGCTAACAACGGGGTTTGTGTTACCAAGGGGGGGATCGGGTGTTAAATGCATCCGCTATGCTCGTAAGAGCCCCAATATATTCGTCAACCTTTTGTGGAGGGATCCAATTCTGATGATTAGTAGTGACCAAGTACAAAAGAGGGTGTATACCCATCAACGCCAACGCCACCAAGCTTCTAGCCGCTCACCGCGCCGCCATCGCAGCAGAGGCCTGCAAAAATAATAATAGTAGCGCCATCGAGAAAAAGAGGACTTATACGCAGATCACACCACCGCTTCTAAGCTCCAGCCGTAGGCTTAAAGATACCAAAAAACCCTATATATACGTATTTCTTCAGGCGCCCCCTTTTAAACCTAATTTCCTTTCCCCCTTTTTTTGCCCCCTTTAATATAATCTCTTTTCAACTCATCTTGCCCCTGGATGTCTAACTTTACACAGTTTATATTCGATTCTTTTTAATGATATTTAATAAATGAGTATATACAGAAAGAGTTGTAATAGATATAAAATACACACATTAGGTTAATAAATTTCTTATCGATATCGGGTAACAGGGTTCGAAATCGATAATTGGTAATCATAAAACGTAAAAACGTATATATCCCTATCGCCGATATTACCGCTAGGCTTTTAGCCGTTTACTGCACCAACGTTGTCGTGAACATACTAGCCAAACACTCAACCGCCCTCAAGCAATCACTTTACGCTACCATCGAAGCGACATAAAACGAAGTTACCTAGGCTACAACTGCAGCGTTATTGGTCGGATACCGGGTAACGCTGACGCATTTAACATTCTATCCTGGTGAAAGTGGTGTCAATGTAGTTGGCGGCGACGATAATAATAACGAAGGAGAAACGAACTTGATTAAGAATAAGCCCGCCCCAACGCCCCCATCACTATCTCCATTACCTCCTCCCTCCTCTTCCTTCATCTGAATCCACCGTAGTACCCAGTCCCTCTCCGAGTTCTACCCCTTCCTAATAATAAGAATAAACGCGGCATATAACAGCTGTAAAGGCCTTTATAGCTCTTAGGGTAAATTTGTTAACCGAATGATGACCCGCAATTCATAATAAGCCAGTGGGTATAAGACTTAAATATCTATAGCAGGCGCAAAACGCTATTATTATCGGAGAGCTTTAAACATAGTCTCATTGAGATCTTCACGTATTTTTCCCTCGTTAAAAAAACAAGTTTTAACGCAAACTCAAATCGGGACATTGTGAAAGTCCTAAAAGACTTTATGTATATAGTTTTTGCATATATATCCAAGTGGAAGCCTTTTAGGTAACCTTGGTTCATAATTTCCAAACCTCGCAAAATTCTAAGTAATATAATTAATATCTTTGCAATACTCTTTATGTATTGAATTTAACCTCCTTTCGTATTGAAAAGTTTGGACTGTTGATAATATAACCTAAAATCACTATAACCATATTTTATCGTTTAAAAACAATATAAAAGGGGTTGTAATAATAATAGCGGGGAGAGAGAGGGCACTTATACGCCTAGTTTTCCCGAATTTAGGTCCGGATTAAATCGAATATATAAATTTCTAAAGCCTATATAATGGGAATACTTCTTTATGTATATAAAAAGTATTACTCTTCTTCGAATTCCTTGAACTTCAACTATAATATATATTCAACCTAACTGGTCAAAGGGTAATCATTATTGGATGAGCGGATATATGTCTTAGTATCGTCGTTTACGAGTTTGTTAACGACTTTGTTTCAGGCGATACTTATATACAATTTTTTTACTTAACTGTTAAAAAGTTATCTAAAGTTTTGGCGAAAACATAACATCTGTTATACGCTTATTGAAAAGAGTTGACAAATTTAGTGTTTGAACTTCGAATTACCTATATATAATTAACATATACTATAATTCGTCCCTAAAAACACGTATAGCCATTTTAAAGCCCTGAAATATTTTGATTTACTTTACGTTAAATACGTATATTATATGGTAAAGTCTGTTGAATCTTGACTCGAAAACTTCATTCTCACGAAAAATCGCCTGCTTATATGAAAATAATTTTTATAAGTCGTAATATTATCTAAATTCATCGGTGAAAGCCGTAATCCAGTTGATGTTGAAGTATTTAAATTAATTTTAAAAAATGTAGGAGACTATTTCCATAAGTAACTATTTCGTAAAGATGGAAAAAAATCAAAAAGAAGATAGTAACGGTAAAATTACAAGTTGTAGAAAGGTCGGAAGTTCCCCATTTGCTATTATAAATTTTAATATCAATTAGGTCGTGATAGGTTGCCTAAATATAAAGGGATGTAAAACGGCGTTGTCTCCGCCTTACGAAGCTGTATAGACCATCTAGTTATATACGTAAGGTGGCTCAATCTAATAGCCCCGGATGTTAAATCCGTATAGTCTCATTACATAGCTGTTAGTGATGAGGTAACTGATGATATTGTGATACGTCGAATAATGTGACTTCCAACGTCGATAGTCTTTAAACGAAAATCGAATCGGATTCGTTGCTGTTTTAAACCACTTTGTTGGAGAGTAATCTAGCGTCCTTGAGAGTTACGGTACTCGGCGAAATCCTATAAGACAGAGCGACTGCCCTCGCCGCGGAAACCACGGGAAATGTACCCTGCTCTTAAAGACCCTTTTGGCTACGGCCATTATATCAGATTTCAGCGCAGTAAATAAGTATAGGTATGATGGCAGCGGCGATATATGTTAGAAGAAGGTACAGCGGAGGCCCGTATCTTGTGTGGGAGAGAAAAAAAGTAAACTAGTTGAATTATTAGTAGGGGAAAAACCGATAATAAATAATTCATAAATAAATTGAATTGGAGTGGTAATAACAAATTTGACGTAAATACACATATGGAATCGCTAAAACATAATATATTATTTTCGTTTATAGTATACATCACGAAAATAAGATTTAAAATCCAATTATTGTTAACGTGAATATTCGAAGAAAAATTTTGTTGCTTAGTCGTACTTCGTATAATACGAAAAACAAAATATTATTCTTGATGAAAATATTATAGTAGCAGCCGTATATGATTTCGTTCGTAAATAGTTCGTTGGTTTTAGAAATATATTTTCTAGTAATAACAAACCGTAACTTATATAAACACAGGAAAATGTATAAAGCTAATGACTTGAAATTGAATCAAAACAAATTAAATGACTTATTACTTTACAAATTGAAGTTGTTAAGAGTAACTAGTTTGGATCTATAGAAACTCAGAACTAAAAAATATTTGCTAATTTAGTACATATAAACTATCCGTTCTACCCTATAAAATGGGGATTGAGAAAATCTTTCTGAATATTCATATTGAATTAAAATTATGATACATCATGTTACTTACATTGTACATGTTTTTGTACATTCATTTGAAGGAAAATTTAGAAACCTGCCTTGTTTAATTCATATATCGTTTTGAAAAGCATCTAATATTATCAAATGTTTATGGTTTTAATGATTTTTGAAGATTGTATAGATTTTGAGATGGGGTGAAACTTCGTATTATAAATACTGAATTAATTGAAAGGGACTAAAACTTTTTGGACGTAACTCTTCCACTGAAATGGAAAGGAAAGCAGATATCAATAATAATATATGATGAGACAAACTAAATATCATCCGTTATATTCTCAGAAAAAAACTCAATTATGTCTTCAAGAAAAATCTATGAGCATAGTCTTATGTTTAAAGTGAAAATGAATTGAAGTATATATAGAAATGAACTAACTCTTAAATTTTTTAAAAAGCTTCATTATTGTGTTTTTAGAGAACTAAACCACAATTTTCCCATTGTTTGAATCAGGTGTTACATCATGACAATATATTCATAACGAAATTCCCAGTAACATTTGAAACCTAAATAAATTACAGACTTCTTTAATTTTCATAAAATATATCGAATCGAGGATCAATTACAATTTTTTCGAATTTATACGTGTACCTATTTTGTATTAGATTATAAACACGTAATATGAAGTTTTGTCATCGTAAAACATTTACTTCACGTAGTCAAAATAAATTTAATCATTTCGTTAAGCGTTTATTACCTATATATTTAAGATGTATTACTGTTAAGATTCTTGAAATAAATAACCACTTTATGCAGATAAGCGAGGTAAATCATTTTTGGAAAATTAGGATGAGAAGTTGTTGATATTTTAGTAAAATATTGCTGGTATATCCCTTGAAATGCTCACAAAGAGTTGTCCTTAATTTGCGGCTCTCATCTCTATGGTTTTTTTTTTAAATATGGTACAAAATTTAAATATTGTGAATTGATTTGTTTGAAAAGTATTAAATAACTTTTATAATATCAAAAGGAACGGGTATCTGTTATGCTTTTAATGGAGTTAAGGGGTTTTATATCGTCTTGAATTTTTTTTGTGATTTACTAGCACCAGGCAATGCATACTATATAGCCAGTATTATGCAACCCTCGCTGTTGTATGCTCAGTAAAAATTCCGGTGTAAAGGCTCGCAACCTTAATATCCTCACCTTATACCAACCACCACTCTATTCAAAAGTTCGACGCTTGTAAGCTATACCTTATAACCTACTGAACAAACCACACGATTCTTTGTTGTACAAATACATTAAATTTAAAACTTATCCTTTAAACCTATAGTGAATTTCCGAATAATATATTATACGTAGTTGTTAAATACTGACGGTATCCTATATTAGCCGTATTTATACTTACCTTATTTCATCAAACTAACTGCATTACAAATGTGAATCACATTTATAAAAGTTTGTTCATGTTATCATGTAGAAGAGGACAACACACTATGAGATATTTCGAATAGGTTACCAACCTATTATACCTATAGTGTAACTAATTATTGATTTTCTCTATAAACTATATTCTTGAGTGTAAACCTTTAACGTAAAATCAGATTATATATTAACGTTTGAAATCAAACCTCAATGTACCTTATAATTTTTAATCCTGTATATGGGTATATAAATTATATCCTTAGCCGGACCGTATTCTTCAGCCTTAATAGTCTTTAGTTGGCGCTTATTTGTAGCTAAAATCTGATAACGGTTATAAAAGAGTGGAAAGACCTAAAAAACATATATAACCTAATGGAAATCCCGCAACAAGCAACTCATTCAGCAAACCACCCTTTTCCCATAGGCTGCAAGCCCAAGAAATACAAAAGAAAGTCAAAAGATGTATACTACTAAGCGGGTAATATGCCGAGAAAAGTTTTTAGTAGATATTTTAAGCTCTTCAAAGTAAATTTGAAGGTACCGCTAAGCGGGCAGAGTGCTCGTTCACGTGGTAACGAGTATAAAAGATAGACCGTCGAAAGAAAAAATTTATTATAAAGATCATTTGTTGAGGACAATTAAAGATAAGTAAGAAACAAACTTTAATTGTAGTATATCGTAATTTTGGAAAGCTATATTGGTATAAGTAACAAGGGGCGGAATCTTTATCTATGAAGGCTGTTCTTTGGATGCACCGCTGTATGAGCGGTTCTCCGAGCTGACAACCATCTTCATGGTTTAAAAGTAGTCTCCAGAAAATATTCAAATGGTGTTAAAGTCTTTTATCGATATTGTAGTAAAATTTGGGGCATATAAAGTGATAGTATTAAGAGCGATTAGACTCTAAAACAAATCTCGAAAAAGGGGGCACTATAAGGGCTCACAATGTACGTCCCGTACATTTTTTGACAAGGTTGTCCTTTTATCTATGCCAAGAAAGGTAACATAAGGTCGAAGATATAAAAGTATGGTTTGTCGCTGAAATTTCAATACAAAATATAAGGGAACTAATCATAAAGTAGTTGATGCGTAAATACCATTTCTAGGGTTATTTAAATTGATATTTGTTTAAAAAACAAACTATTCATACCGTAACTGTTAGAATAGCCTTCAAATACAGTACAGTCAAGTCAACTTTACTTGCAGTAAAATTGATTGTACGTCCTGGAAATTGACTGTAGTTTGTGGTATTGGAATATACTGTACTGCAAGTGCAGTGCAGTAGGTACCCACTTCAAAGTGAGGCACAAGCCAAAGCGTTTGGCCATACAAATTGATGTGTAGACCGGCTAGCAGTTTGTCAAACTTAGAATTTACGTATCAATCAACAATATTAACGCAGCACCAGTTACTTCAACCAAAGTAATTCGAATCAACTATGTTGTAACGATAAAGGCTTACCAATACTAATCAGTGTTTATTAAGTTAAGCTCAGATTGGCTAAGTAAAAGAAAAAGTTACTTTCTGGTTGTTACGCTCAATGTTATCGCTAGAGTAAAGTAAATATTTTTGTGAAAGTCTTTTATTAGTACTGCGCCAGTCTACAACGGCAGAAAAACAAAGAAGACTTTTTGGATTATGTCAGTTTACAACGGCAATTTGGAAGTAAACGATGGTATTGTTACTAAAAATACTAAGAAATCTTTATTGACCATTTTTAAAGACGTTGAGATTGACTGTTAGAAGTTTAAAGTTCGGTAAGTTGGTAAACGGCTAAGTTAATACTATTGCGGGTATTACGATCATAAAAAAGACTAAGTTCTTACGCTAAATAACCTTTACTATTAATAACGACTTTCGACCTTACTTTTAACATTAAACCTTTGCCCTACTTTACTTTTTTCACTTTCCACGTCATTTGAATTGTTTAGTCCGCTGCTTCAAATAAAAATACCAAGTTACGTCAAGAAAACCATATTGCGTGATTTAACACCAAGTTTTTATACCTAAGACCACTAAGTCCCTCGCTCTATACTTCTTATATGTTCTACAAAAGCCAAAACGTCAGGATAGTTATTATAAGTTTCTACTTTTAGGTTCTTACAGACCTTGCCAGGAAAAAAGAAATTAAAAACCTCGGAATACCTTTCGCCAGATAATATAATCACGATCTTTGTGGAGACAACGTTGACTAAATCTTAACCGAAAAGCATTTAAATAACTTAGTTGGCTATTCTATTTTGGAATACGACATCGAGGGAGACCTTAAAGATATATTTTATCGTTTTCGCAAATTTTTCGGCGACTGAATAATTGATATATAAAAGGAAACCTGAAAAGCCGTTAAGTTGAAACTGGAAGCTCAATTTGAGCGCTGATAAATGTTCGTGTTAAAAGGAAACGTTGTTAGGTTGGCGGGAACATTTTTCGAATTGACTTAATTTTAAAAATATCTTTAAGTACCGCGACCTAAAGGAAAGAGCGTTGTTAAAAATCCATAATAATCTTACATGCGATTCATAGGACCCTCCCTTTAATTTAAGCTCAGTTCGACCACTTTATATGTTGGCAAAAAGGAACTTATCGACCTGTTCGGCAGTTTAGCATCTTTATGTAATAGAGCGGAGTACGCTTTTAGCGGCGGTAGGGCATATGAAGTAGCGGCCGCCCAGGCAGCTAGAGGTATTAATATTAACGCCTTACATTAGTTAATTTAGTAGGAACCTCGACGGACCCCTTAATATCAAGAGTAATATCACCAAGTCCCCCACGACGGAAACACTTAAGCCTACTTCTCCTAAATTCCTTAGCAAGTTTAGTTTTACTAGCCAAATTAAGAAAAAATCGGCTTTACGCGCGAGCCTATTATAGGCACGAACATTGGCTTTTTCCCTTTAAATTTATTTAAAGGTAACTATCCGGCTTACTAATACTAATAATAACCTTAATCTTTTCCTTACCTAAAAGATATAAAGGGTCCCTACAACCAGCACAATTCCCTTTCCCTTCGACACGTTCTTATGGTGAATACAGATTATACAGTAATTATGACGTTTGTTAAAATCTGGGGAGGAAAGGAAAAGTATAACGGTCAGCCGTATAACCTCTTCGACGTTAAGTTACACCTATTTTTCAATATTTACCACCAAATCAAATTTAAGTTACCAGGTTTTCACTTGTTATTTCCTAGTATCTTTATCGGTTAAGCCGAAGATTACTATTTCCGGTACCTAGAAAAATATTTTTCCTTTCGCAAAATCTATAATATCTTAAAAGGTTACTTCACATACGATGTTAATCTTATTCAGTACTATACTAACTGGAATATCATTGAGTGATCCTATATTCTAGATTATGAGAAAGAGTTGGAAAGTAAGATATACCTTTTTAATCAGATGTTTAACAGGCCAATACTTTGCCAATGAGCAATGGGAAACGTAGGAGCTAGCGAAGGCACCTTATGCCAACAGGTATGGAAAGCAGTTAAAGGTTATAAAGAGTTTAAATACGCCCTTTAATACCTCAATACTACCTGCGAAAGATTTTTTTAACGAACTACGTTCATAGTTAACGACTGTAACTGCTCGAGTTTCTGGATCGACTAATGTGTACCATTAAGTTCCAGAATTCAATAACGAGGAAAAAGACTCCTCCTATTCGTATTATATTAATTGACGGTACGGAGGGCCCGGTTAGTATAGTTAACGGAAGGTTCGGACATATACCTACAAAGGAAGGTATTTATCTTCTTTAAAGTCTTTATACTAGTTAAGTAAGTTTACCTTAAATGTAAAGCAATGTTGGATTTATGGTAAATAGGGCTATTAGTTAATTCGTTATACTATTGTCGAATATAAAGTAAAAAAAAAATATATTATATTTAATTCCCTTTTATTTTTAATTGGGATTATATTAAGGAAGTTATACAGTTTAAAGGAAGTAAATATAAAGAGGACGAAAAAAAGCTAAAGGCTATTGGTTCATACGAAGATATCAATACTAGCATCGGCACTAGCCTTGAAATAACGTAATAACTAGCCGACTATGTCTTTTTGTACTGCTTTACATTTAATTACCCTTACTGCCAATATAACGATAGAGATTCGGGTCCTATACACTTCTTTACCATTTAAAACCATTACTCACAATAAGTCTTTTAAGGGATTATGACGGATATGGGAGAGGTATGGTATTTAATAGAACGCTATTCGCAGTATGTCATATTGCAAACGGATACTAATATAACTACAGAATTTGACCACACAAATGTTAAAAAGGTTAAGGTTAGCTTTGGCTTTGGGAAAAGAGCTATTTTCAATAGGATTAACGATGGTTAAAAATGTTGTTTTCCCTATTGTTTTCTATATTTTGGAATTCCTTACTCCTGTCCTCCTCTGCCTAAAAGACATAAATTACCTCAGCATAAACTTTAACGTTTAAACCAATAAATTAATATAAGTAAAGGCCGGTAAGGGGTTTTCACTTAGCTTTAAGTAGGGGTACCTCTGGTTTCATTTTTAAGGGTTAGAAGTAGTAGAGTTAAACCTGACAAAAGCGGAATTTTTTTAACTATATTATAGGTTTAATCACTCGGAAACTAACTGGTTTTAAAATTTTGAAAGATAATTAGCTACGAAAACATAAATTTACCAGTATTAAAAGAAATTAAGCGGCTTTGTCATTATTTCCAAATATATTTCTAAATCTCTTTAAGTTAAGTTTACGTTAAAGAAAGATTAAGAATTTCATTCGAAAGTTTGCATAAACGTGTTTTACCTGAATATTAAATTAATATTATACGTTATTGACTGCATTACGGTTCTTGACGGCGCCAAGTTCCTTAAGACCATTACAGCAAAGGAAATATGGGAGGCATTACATGTTTTGTAAATTAATACGTACCTTAGGACACTAGATGTATTAGTTTACGATATCGGTATCAACTTTATTACGATGGAATTTTAAGTAAACGTAAAGTTAATAGGGATTTAGTGTAAACAGGTCCCTGTTAAACTTTATTAGGGTATTGATAAGGTCAAAAGAGTATACGCCCTTTTAAGAAAAGCTTATGATATCCATATATTGGAAATCGAAAGTTTTTCAAGTTAAAAAGTATGGCTTTAAAAAGCAGGTGAAGGTTTCAACGATACTATTAACCCTAAAGAACTAATACCAACTTTACTGGTATTTAAGTCTTACCTACATATAATATTTAAGTCGCCACTTTCGTTAACTATCTCAAAACGTGATATAACATACAGTAAAGTTTGAAAAAGGTTAAAGAAAGGATCGGTACGTCATCAGGTTCATAATACTGTTAATATTAGGAACTGACCTTAAATAACAGATATGTTGTTACTCCCACTTTAAAGTAAAGTCTTTACGTGGCGTGAACCAGGAAAATGGGATGGGTGTTATAAGATCCTAAGTATTACTAATTTGAACATGGTAGTTAAAACTATTAACGGCCCTGTAACTTTTCGAATTACATAGGTTAAGTCGTACCAAAGATTTCTCAGGCCCTTTAAGTTTGATAAAAACCATAATATCGATAACCTTCGAGTCGAGCGAATGAGTTAATATAATCCTTCCGAGCCGATTGTTGATAAGTTGATGAAATATTGACGGTGTGAACAACCACCTAGGAGGAGGATATATATTAAAAAGGAGGGTGGCGATGGATATCATAATCCCAGAAGGGTTTATATAACGTCGAAGGTATCTTAGAAGAAGTTAAATAGATAAATTGACCTTAATTTACGAATTAAAGGTATTATTAATATATTATATAAGTCTTTTAAAGAAAGTAACTAAATGAAAATTAAGGGTGTTTTGTTACGGGGTTTTATACAATTTGTAACGTTAAAGTAATTTAAATGCTAACATGTTATTGTTTTAATTCGAGGATAGTTTCGAGTTCAAGGATAAAATTACGGATAGACTGTACAAAAGTTCACGGCTAATGGCTTAAAGATACAGTAATTAAGGTAAGGATTGAATCCTTACGTAATCATTCACAATCTAAAAGATTAGCTAACGTTTAATTGTTGTTATTACTATTAGTTTAACTGTTAACGTAAAAAGTTAGTTTACAATTAATGGCCAGGATATCACGTAGGTGTCCACGTAATTGACCATCGATTTTTAACGGATTATATTATTAAAATTGCCAAAAAAAAAAACCAAAGACCAAGTTTCTGGCTGGTATGATGATACGTTGTATTAAGATTTTATACGGATTATCCAAGGTATTCGTTCAATTGTTTTTAACGTACCAGGCGTATTTTAAAAATATATGTGACATAAAGACTTTGACCTTTAACCTATGCTTATTAATTACAAAGGACAAAGACTTTAGTATCATAGGTATATAGACCAACGATACCCTTTTCCTCAGCGATATTGGGTTTATGGCGGTGAAATATCGTGTTATCTAGAAGTTAGGCCTTTAAAAGTTTAAACCGATCGAAACGTTAGTTAAAGGTATATAATTAGATTTTAATTAATCGTTACTTTTTATCTATAGTATTTGGGCTAAAAACGGCATTTATATTAGCTTACGTTAAAAAAAGTAAGCTATAAGTCTGATAATTATCGTTAAAACCAACGAAGTAAGATTATAAACATATTTAGAGTAAAGGGCGTGTGCGGCTTATATAGCTATATTGTGTTGACCGGAAGTATAGTACAACTTTCTTATTACAGTATAGGTATAAAACCTATGAAACAAAGACTTTAACAAGTTAAATAAACGGATTTAGTGGTAAATGGAAAATGTGAAACGAGGAATTGAAATGATCTTTATTATAGTAATTAACGGTACGTTAAGGACTATTATTAAATAGTTGGGACTATTACCGATACTTGTAATAATGTACACCGACTCCCGAAGACTTTAAGAATGCCTATCAAAGCTAGGTATAATATTACGATCCAAGCATGATGGCGGGTCAGGAAGCAAGCCAGCATGTAACTAAGCCACTTAGAGCTTGAAGTCCAACACATCAGGCGAGGAACACCTCTCCTTTGTTAGCAGGGAAATGAATAAACCAATCACGTGATTAGGATCAGTGGGATCAGTACTGATCCAAGTGATCTAGGATCAGCAGGCTTAGCACTGATCCAAGGGATCCAGTACTGAAGATGGTATGAAGGCACGGATATATAAGGACACGGTCATCACCACATAGATAGTATTTCCTTCATAGCTCTTCAGTTGTCAATCTAAGTATTCAGTCTACACATCTGAATAGCGTTATGGCTTTTGATCATTACTTACACGGTTATGATATTGTTCACTCAGCACCTCTACTACCTTCTTGATAATATAAACCCTCTGATACTTTCTATATACTCACGGGTATTTAGTGTAGTCATTATATATAACTAATGAAAAATGCCTAATAATAGACGTAATGGCGTTAAAAAAGGTATACAAAACCCAGAAAATCGATAAGTTCCAGTGAATTAACGGTAAAAATAATCTTGCAAATTCCATAATTAAAGTCATTCCTAATAGCGCCTTGGAAAGGTTTGTGGATAACAATACGCTGACTATACGAATCGAGGGATAAGTGGATCGCCTGGCACGTAACATGAAGGAATAGGGTTGCCTTGGTAAATTGGAAATCTGCCAGGGTAATGCTAACGATGGAAGTAGTTTAAACTAATGGTAAATGGTACGTAAATGGTAGCGTACCTGATTTGCGTAGAATTATAGCGAAAGATCTGTATATGGTATTTGGGGAACGAAGGTCTCGCAAGGGTGGAGTAAAAGAGCTATAAGAGGCCATAATTGAGGTTGATTTTAATACAGATTGATCGGAATTAACAGGGGTCTGTTTTATTGTTAGCCTATAGATTGAGGAGTGATTTCAAAGGTTGACATCAATTAATAGTAAGCTACGCTGGCGTGCAGGCACGAAAACAAGAAGTCGCCAGTGTTGGAATAGCAGTTAAATGCAGTATAGTTAAGTTAATTTTACTTGCAGTAAAGTTGATTGTACGTACTGGAAATTGACTGCAGTTGTGGGATTAGAATACATGGCATTGCAAGTGCAGTGCAGTAGGTTCCTACTTCAAAGTGGGGCACAGGCCAAAGCGTTTGGCCATACAAATTAGTGGGCAGACCGACTAGCGGTCTACCAAACTTAGAAATTACGTATCAATCAATAATATCAACGCAGCACCAGTTACTTCGACCACAGTGATTCTAATCAACTACGTTGCAAAGATAAAGGCCTACCAACAGTAAAATACCATATAACGGACCTTAAAGAGCTTCTTATAAACAGCAAAAATTGACGGTTTTGAGGTGAATTTTGTAATTTTTTCCCGAATGATAAGAAGGATGTTTTTCACGAAAGAGTTATCAAAAAAATAATAAAGGTTTTTACAGGTTTTCGGAAATTTATAGTTAATGTTAACGATTTTTTAAAGTCTATCTTCTTGGTAATATTCTTCATGGAGATAGTATAAAATCATATGAAAGTAGTTTTATGATAACTTACTAAGCGCGCGATCTTATCAACCACTTATATATTAATCTTATGAACTATTCCAATGGATTAAACCACCATTCTAATAGTTAGTGGTTATTTGTTTGAGTCATAATTATAATACATTTACGAACATTTATAAGAGCTATTCTCTTTGAATTCAAGATATTCTTTGGGTAATAGTGGAAAACAGTATAAATATGTAATAATACTGTCAACTATTAATATCCAAGTTAAGGTGCATTATACAAAATATTAATTCAATAGCGGTATTTTAATTGGTAATTTAGTTGAGTTATTATAATAGAATAATAATGCATAATAATTTTGATTGATACATGGGTTATTGTTCATAACGTAGTTGATGGAATGGAAGTAGATTGGAATAGTTGTAAGTGGTGTACCTATTCAATATAGAGAATATCCCGAGAGGTAGCTCAAATAGATTAGGGTGCTTATAGAAAAGTGACCTTCTCAACTTCAAACTTATTGGAGGCTTAATAATACCCATACACATTTAGTTAAGTTTAATATATATATTTACGGTAAAAAAAACAGCTTTTAAGGTACGCCTAACGAATCATCATATGCTAAGAGGTAGAATACTACTAAAGAATTCTATAAATTGTAGTATTTCAATGGTAGTAAATAGAGATTATCTTTTAGTTGATTTAGTTCTTACGTTAATTAAATAGTACCAAAGATATTGTTGGATAAATGAAATACTTATTAAGCTTATTTTCAAAAATCAAGGTTGTCTTTTACTAATAAAAATCTATAAATAACTAGTTAACAATCTCTCAAGTCGCTAAATAACCAGCGATAAAATTTTATGTCTCTAATCCGCAAGCTCACTAAACTGCTCAAAAAATAAACCATCATCTTTACAAAAGATAAACAACCTACCTTTCAGAGCTAAACTACACTTTTCAAAAACCATGAAAATTGAAATGATGACCAATAACACCACCAACTAATCAAAGGTTATTGAGATATTAGTAAATCTTCTAGTTACATCCTTTCCGATACATTGATTGGCAGCCCCTATAATTGTTAGTGCTGCCTCCAGACATACATTCGATACCTTAATATCTCCAGCGAAAAAAAATTAGTGGCTCTCTCCATAGCTAACGTCAGAAGGGCTAAACCAACCAAGCGTACCCTGAACACGCCTACAAAGGTAGTCCGACTTTCGTATAATACTTAAGAGCCTTAATACAAACTTTAGGTAATTAAACTGCCCTCGGTGGAAAAGGATACTTTTACGTATTACACCCAATATTTTAACGTCTAGTTCCCTGATAAGGTACTCATGGCGCAGAGGCGCGATCTTATAGTTCATAAGTCCGTTTACAAGGTCTACGATTAAGTTATCAATATCTTTGTTACAGGTTCCAAAGGATTCGACTTTAGCGAATACCGAGTATTAATATTATATATCGCGTCATACACTACCAAAAACCTCGTCAATGGAGGCCTATAGATGTAAATAGAAGGAATTTTGATTGTACTTATGTATAAATTTATATATTTCCTTTTTAACCTTTTTATATTAAACCATTAGGCACGAAAAAAAACCTGAAAATACTTTCCCACGCTTTCCTCCGCCACCTATATGACTGCTTCAACTTTACCAGCTTCTTTAACGAATGAGTGTTTTAAGCTTTTTACTATATTAAATCCAAATACCCTATAGACCATAATAGCATGCCGTAATAAGAAGGTAGTTCTCCTCATTTTGTAAAAGACCCTTACAAAAGCGAAGAGTTAGCAAGACTCCATTTATAACGATCTGAAATTCTAGTCCGTGGAATATACGATATTTTAAAAACCAAAGGAAAAGAATTTACGGGTTTTTATCAAATATTCCAAAGGTTTGAAACGAAATATCGAAGGGTTTTCCCTCCAATATATTTTTGTAAAATGAGAATAGTAAAACTAGTTTTCTATTACGTATATAGATGAAACTTCATAAGTTTCGTTATACTAAAATAAACTTCTTTTTGAAGAAATAATGCCGATTTTATTTCATTTATTGAAAAAGAATTTTATTACACTTTACTAAATCTAGTATTCGTATTTGATTAAAAAGATTCAACACTTTTTTATACACTTTTTAAAAAAGCCCTGATTGAAGGCACAATAGTATTAGAAAAGAAAATGAATTTTAAGCTGGAACTATAAGAATGAATACCTATTTATTGGTATACAAGTAGAATGTCTATACGGGTTTAACAACTTAAATTATTATTTTTATTATATTTATTGTATTCATCCGCTTTTTGAACCTTTTCGAAAGGTTACAGGTGATGAATAAGCGGTATCAGCTTTAATTTTACAACTATAAATACTTAAAATAGTATATAAACCCCCATTGTGTCGGCCTGGTCTATTACTGTAATTGCTTAATTTCGACGAAGAATTACGTTTTTACGGCGTATTCAGCTATCCTATAATGTTACAATTGATAAGGGCTGTTCCTATTTACTCAAGACGATTATTCGGCGGCCCTTAAGCGAAAAAGTGAAAATTATATTCGTATTTCTAAATACCGGTTAAAAATGATTTAACTCCTGAGTGAAACCCATTAATATACGAAAGTGACGGCAGAAAATTGATAGAAACATTAATTTTGCTTTCAGATTTACGAAAACTATGCCTACATAATTGAAAGGGACAAAAAACGAAAGCTCATTACACTAGTATACGATAATACATTGCTAATAAAAACGTAAAGTAGTACGTATTCTATATATATTCCCCTAAAACCAGTGGTTATGTAACCACCTCTTTCCGAATATTTTTCCGCATATAGTAGCCGGGACTATTAACGTCTTAAAAAAAGCCATTACACATGGCTTTACTGGTAAGAACCCCGCAACCTTTTACTATAGGTATTACGGTTTTAAAGGTATACGGATAATCTTCTATATTGGAGAAACCTGTGTTTCAGTTTGTAGGCAAACCGGTTACAAGGTTTAAATTGAATACGTTTAGCAAACTATTTTTAAAGGTTACGAAAAATAGTTTGAGATATTTTAAACGCTTAGCAACTAAGGCCTAATTTATTTTATCAACCATAAATGGGGTATCCTGTAATAGGAGCCTCCCGATGATGAATTAGGCGGCTTTCATATATGAGTTCTAATTTACGCTGTGCCTTAATACTTCATTTATATAATAAAACCTGATAACCTTTACGGATTAAAAGGAAGTATAGGATAACGGCTTTAACACCTATTTAGGTTTAATTAACTTTAATATTTAGAAATGTTAAATACTTTTATTTCGACTTTATATAGGGGTATTCAACGTTATTGAACGCCGAAAAAAAGCATGGAATTTACGATTATATAATTAAACGTAAGTAAAATTACTACCATATACCAAATCTTGTTCATAAGTTATACAAACAAGTGCGTCGATAATATTTATATGTAGGAACTGTAATATATTAGGAAAGATAATAGTTAGGCATCTGTACAACGCTATCTGATTTATATTCTTTTTTTACTCATTCGAAAATAAGTTGGTTTCACCTTTACATGAGAAAATCCACGTAAATTACATTGAACAACTCGGGTCGGATTTTTACATATATCCGAAAGTAGGCTTCCCTTACCATAGTATAATTGAAGACTAATTTTCAAAGGATTTTTTTTGTAATTACGCGTTCACAGTATCAATATAGTTAACATATACATTGATTCATTTATAAACAGATCTGTAATAAAGTTTGGAATCAGTTTCCTGGATTTTAAATTATTATTAGCAAGGATTATAACCTTATAATCAATTAGGTGCAACCGGCTTTAAAAATGGTACCTAAAGGGCATACCTTCGACACTTAGGCTTTCGCAAATAACATATACTTTAATGGTAGGGTAATAATTCCTAAATATTGCCTGAGATACGTTTTCGATTTTACTTTCATTATTATCGCCGGAATCACTACGATATACTATTCTATTTTCAATAATGTGTTTAATTATTAGGTTTTCTTAACGACTTTACTAATGTGCGAGTCTAACACCTTTTCGATCTCGCAAATTAAGATACTAAAAACCAGTTGATTAAGGATTAAAAACTTAATCGCCGTATGAATAATTTCCTTATTACATGTCTTCGATATCTAGAATGAAGTTACGATATACCAATAGGCAAAAGCTCTTGTCTGATTATACCTAACGACTTATACACTATCGTAAAACCTATTATAATGTATATTGAGGTTACAAAATAATGAACCCCTTAATTTATTTGGCTTTGTTACTATATAAGGAAAGCTAACGAATCCCGAACACGTAAGGAAAAATTTATAAAACGTAGGAACCTTTTAGCTGAAATATATTAGGTATGTTATAGATGATAGGAAGATCAATTTAATCAAACCCCAGACCATGAAAAGGTGTTTAATATCATTACTTTATATAATTCCCCGTTATTATTACTAGTTTTTTTACTCAAAGTATAGGATTCATTCGTTTTAAATGTTGATCAATAAGCCCAAATCTTCTAAAAAAAATTATTAATAGGTTTTTGAATGTTAATGATATCGATGTCGATCCTTTAAATGATTGGAATGAATAAGAGTACGTTGACCTATAATGGTCCGATATCTCCAATGATAATGTACGACATAATACTATCGGAGTTTATAATACGTTCCTCTAATTTAGTAATATAATAGTACGCCTAATTAAATCTTTTTGGAACTTTATATAATGTTTCTTTTCGTATTTCATATCATATGGTTACGTTGATAGATTATCCGGAAAATATAACGATAATGGAAAGTATTTCAAATATTAAACCTACACTATCAAAACTTATTATAACCATATTGAAAAACTCTAATCGTGAAAATTCCAATATATATTCAAGGTTTAAAATATATTATAACCCTGAAAATATAGTTTTCTTTTATTACTAGGTACTTTTTTGACGTTAGGTATAAAGGGGGGACGCTTCAAAAATCTATCGTAAACTTGGTTACGTTTTTTACCTACCATATCGAATCTATTTTTACCGATGGTAAAATCGTATCAATTTTATTACGCGATGTAGAAAAAGCGTTTCATACAGTACTTTATAATCGCCTCATTCAAAATTTAGAATGCTTATAGTTTTATCATAATTTACTTACCTTTATTAAAGGGTTTTTTTACTTGTATAATAATAAAGGTTCCATATTAAATGACGAATATAGGGCTTTATGATTTCATCCAAGATATCTTATAAAAGTGTACCTTTTTAATAATTCTGTATACAATTTATATATTCCATGTTGCTAAATATGGCATCAACTTCTTCTTTATTTATACCATCGAGGTCGTGTTTCCATGATCATCGGATTTATGAGAGTTAAACGATACAAATTTTAAGGTCTACTTACGGAAAACGAATATATAAACGGCTAATAACCGACTGGTTTTCGCTTTTAAAAAGTTTAAAGTTTTACATATTACTAGACTTTAGGGTTTTATTAATCTCAAGAAACAAGAAAACACCTTTATTATTACCGCTAAAGAATTATTTTATCTAGAGCCAAACCCTTTTTCCAATATCAAGTTTCCTAACATACGATATTTAAGGTTTTAATTTGACCGCACCTTATTAAGGCGGATATACATTGTAAAACGTATAAAAAAGACCCTAGAAGTCGCCTGATACTATAAGTGACTCTCGTATACGAGATACGGGCCCCTACCGCACTTTCTAAGCATAGCTGCCACTGCTGCGGTCGTTGTTATACTTATCTACCACGCCGAAAATTAATACTCCAAATGCGGGTGAAAATGGTTTAAGAAATAAGTTACGGTCCCGTTTATCGTTATGGTTAAGGCGGTTGCCCAATTATATAGTACTTTGCCTAACATAGTTACCCTTAAAAAATTCAGCTTACTTTGAGAAAAATCACATTTAGATAATAACAGCTTCATTTTGCTTACCGTTTAAAACCCCTCGATACAAGGTATCCCTTTATATAATATATCGAGACGCTGTTTATTAAGACAACTTTAAAAGCCGGGTTATAATTTCTTGCGGGTATACTAACTAATTGGCGAGCAATTTACCGTGCCGTTATCACATCGCAACGCTTTAGATAGCTTCGAATACATAGAGTGTAAAATTCTTTTAAAGAACTCGAAAACCTTCCTCTACAATATTACCAGCTTATATATATTAGGTTTTAACAATATTTACTTAAGATGAATAACTAGTTTCCTGACTTTTCATAATTTTTATTATTCAGCTGATGGTTTTCCCTTGAATCCTTTAGCTTTTTTTTAAGCAGGTAAACCTAAAATGCCGTTATCCTAGCTTGTTAAACTCAATATTTGGATTTCGACAAATACAATATTTTAAGTTTCATTAATAAATTCGAATAACCTTTCGACTGATGGCATTACGTTGGGTATATGTATATAGTTCATTATAATAACCGCGTAGTTATAAAAGGATTCAGAAGTTTATATCCTATTACTTATATCTTCGATTTAAAGGCTATCAGAGATTTCTGGAACTGAAAGAAGTTAGGCGTATTATACTTCAATAGGTTCATAATGTACGTTAAGAATTCCTCCGTAATATAGAGCTTGAATAGTATTTTTTCCACCTCTTTCTAATAAGATTTCCGGGGTTTTTACGTCGTAATAGAGTTATATTCAGATGTTATTGCGGGTCAAAGAAATTGAAGGTATATAAGTATTTACGGGAACGAGGCTATGGATAAACATACGAATTTTAACGCCAAGCTTTTAACACACTTTTACATCGATTACCAATTATTAACCAACGACATGAAATAATTATAATGATTTTAAATTGAAACTATTGAAAGAAAGTAATGTGTCTCAAGAACGGCTAAATTATCCACATAATATAAACTCAGAAATTTGAATATTAAACCTACCCTATACCTAAATTTCAAAATACTATAAATTAAATACTTTTATATTATTAACCTCATTATACAGACCTCTTTCATATCAGTTTTTAACAATAAAGCTGATGGTAGGGATTCATACACTTAAAAGTTGTCGATTCGATCAGTTGAAGTAGCAGTAGTATTTCAGTAGTCAAGTGGTGGATGTATTATTCTAGGTTTGATAAACCGCCTGCCGGTTAATATAGTAATTTGTATGGTCAATTGCTTGGCTTATACCTTAATATGAAGTAGGTTCAAACTACACTTAATTTGCAGTCAATTACAATAGGCCTGTATAAAACAATCGCTGAACCCGCAGTCAATCTATTCAACTTTAGTGTAAGTATAGTTGGCCTACTACATTGCAAATACTACTATTCCAACACTAACGACTTTTTAGTTTGTACGTGCGTGCTAGTGTGGTTAACCAATCTTTTCCGGTAAGCGCTGAACTGCAACCTCATTAACTGTTCATACTCCTATTATTTTGAATGAATCTCTGCATCGAATTACACCCAATTACATATAAATTCACCACAATTGCCGTCAATTACCCTACGGCTTCGAAGTTCGCCGTCATCGACTTCTACAAAAAGTTTGTTTGCTATAAACCTATACAATCCTTTATTTTAACCGTGTTAATCAAACACGTCAACATCGTTAATCCCCTAGTAGTCTTCTAATTTGCCAGTATATCCCTAACTGCCGCTACGTAATTTAGACTTGTCAGGCGACCTATTAACGTAGCCTTCGATACGTATGGTTAGCTTATTATTATCTACAAGCCTTTGAAAGGCCTTATTTGGCGACGCCTTAATTATAGCATTGGTAAGATTATCTTTACCGTTAATTTATCGAAACTCTTTAATTTCTCCCACTTTGTAGGCTTCGAAATATGTTATCACGTTGATCATCATGCGTTTCTAGCTAATAGTTTCGAGTTTCGAAAGGCATTCGAACAGGCTCCTCGAATCGATACAAATCACCACTAAAATTTAAAGAATCTTAAGTTTCTTTGTAATAACGTCGAGGGTTTTCCACAATTTCATACTTATAAAACCTACCATTATGTCTTAAACCTCTAAAGCTAACACGCTTCATATATTGGTCTTATATTTACCAAATGTTCAATAGATTATGCTATTAATAAATTTAAACTTGTCTTTTCACCTATATTTGTTAACGAAGGCTATTAAAATGCTGATTTATAAAAACAGGTCAGTATTATTTACGAAGAAAACTGTCTCTAGAAGTTAAGAATTTTCTCTTAACAGGTCGATTGAAAATATATTAATCCGTCGATATAAATTTTGTATTAACTACTTTATTCTTTTTTTAAATCAATCGAGGTTGTTATTAATGATATCTTATTCTTTCGCTGTAATGAAAAGTTCGTGAACGGCTTCCAGTTAACATAAGCTGGCCATATAACTACTATGAGCACGCTATTTCAGGTATCTCTAGGCTTTAGCCGCGTCAATCTTGTTAATTATAGCCAAATTAATGCCTTGATCCTTTTAACAACAACTAAGGCTAGTATAAACATTAAGTATGCGGATTAACGATCCGTTAAAGTTAAGTCAATTACCTCCCATCAACGTTATTACCGGATTATAACTCCAAACCTTGGAGTCCTTGATCGCACATTGTTCTGATACTATAAAGCTAATCGTTACGACGAAAAGAGTATCGTCAATTCGTATACATATTAGGCCAAAATACCTTTTTTTACGTTATTAATAAATACGAGTGGTGTTGGAATAGTACTACATATAGTGCAGTAGGTCAAATTTACTTATGGTAAAGTTGACTAGAATGTAAGTTGAGTGTATTTCTTTGTGGAAACTTACTGCATTGGTTGTAAGTCGATTGCAGTACGCTGCACTTCACTTTAGGGCACGGAACAAGCAATTTACCATACAAATTACAGTGCAGACCGGCTAGCAGTTTGTCAAGCCTAAAAGAATACATACACTATCTGACTACGTAATACTACTATTACTTTGACCAATCGAATCGATAACGTTTCAACGTCTAAAGCCCTACAAACACTAATTAGTGTTTAATAGGTTAAACATAGATTAGCCAAGTAAAAGAAGAAGCTGATTTCTGGTTACGCTTTACAGCTATGGCGGTTAGGGTAGAGGAAATTTTTTTGCGAAAGGCCTTTATTAGTAGTGTGTTAGTCCCACAATGGTAGGAAAACAGAGAATACTTCTGGATTATGTCAGTTTCACAACGGCAATCTAAGAGTTAGCGACGGTATCGCTATTAAAAAACACCAAAAAATCTTTATTAACCTTTTTTAAAGACGTTGATATTGACTATTAGAAGTCTCAAAGTTCGGCAAGTTATCAAACGGCTAAGTAAGTACTACTTCGGGTGTTACTCCTGCAAAAACGACTATATCCCTACGCAAAACAACTACAACAAATAACCTTCACTCCCCAACATTAACAACCTTCACTCTCTACCATTAATAACGACCTTCATCTTTACTCTTTACATCAAACTTTTGCCCTACTTTACTCTTTTTACTCCTCATGATACTTTAAACGTTAAGTTCGCTGCCTTGAACGAAAACACTAAGTCACGATATGAAAGCCATGTTATGTAATCTTACTCTAAGTCACCAAGTTCCTACGCAACTTTACACTAAAAACATCAAGTTCCTACGTCCAAAATCATCAAGTCCCTCGCTTTAAACACCCTACACGCCCAACTAAATCTTTCATATCCATGAACCTTAAGAAGTTACCTACTTAAGATATTCAGAAAGGGATTGATGCCCTACGAACCCTTTTCACGAAGATCTACGACGAAAACCTATGAGGATTGGATGTTAACGAAGAATTAACGTAAAAACACCTTACTAACTTCGTCAGCTATTATATTTTTAAGCCTATTAATACTAAAGACGTTAACCATACTTTTAGTAACTTTTATGACCTTTTGGGCGACTGGACTATTGAAATGTAAACCTTAGTATAAAAAGGGGTTAAGTTGAGAGTTAAAACAAAGTTCAAATCATAAGGAGTTTATATACCATTAAAGAGTATTATAAATATAGCGCAAAAACTTGTCGACCTAGCCTAGTTTCAGGAACGTGTTTAAGGACTACGTCTCGAAGAAAATGATATTAAAAAATATTATCGCCTTTACACGCAATCCAGAGAACTTTCCCTTTACCTTTTTTTCCAGCTAAGTTCAGCTTCTTTACGCTCTGGCAATAAGGAACCTATTAATTTACTTGGCAGTTTCATACTCCCATGTAATAGTGCAGAGTACGGTCTTAACGGCGGTATATCACGGGAAGTAGCGGCCGCTAATGCGATTAAATGTATTCATGTTGAAGTTTTACACTAGTTGATTAAGTAATATCGTCAGGCCTCCCAAAGCCTTTAAGTACATATCGCCCCTTAGTAATTTAATTGCCAAGCTCTTTGAAAATCTTTTCCCTTTAGATTTTCCTATACGCGAGAGCCTATTACAGGTCCTACCACCTCACTTTACCCCTTTGATTAGGTGACTGGTAATTACTCTTAATACTATGCCTCGGAAGCTTTAAGGCTGAAGCTGATAGGAAACACCATTTAAGGTTAGGATGACTATCGCCACCTTTCCTCAAGACTTATCTAGATGGTTAAAATTAACTATAAGCTTTTTTATGGACTTCGCTTAGATTTGAAACAACGTATAAAAGTATGATGGGAAGCTTTATAACCTTTTAGACACTAAGATAATGCCGTTTCTAAATATTTGTAAGTGGATAAAGGTTTCTCTAGTAGGTTTTTACTTACTATTTCCCGGAATCTTTACAAGGCACGCTAGAGACTATTACTTAACTTTCCTTGTTGAAGCTACTACATTTCGCAAAAGCTACAATAGTATAAAGAACTACTTCGAATAAGATGTCCACCTCGCGTAATATAATATTAATTAGGCTATAATATAATGAATTATAATGATAGCGAAGGAGAAAGAGAAAAACATACCAATAAATGTCCTTAATCAAATGTTTAACAAGTTGATGTTATGTTAAAAAGCAATGGGGAAAACCCAAGTTGGTGAAGCTATACTCCGCGAACAGGTACGGATAGAGGTTACGAGTATTAAAGAATTCGAATACACCTTATAACGCTTAGATACCACCTGCGAAAGCTTTTTTAATTAGTTACGTTTTTCGTTTGCTATCATAATAACTCTTATACCAAACTCGCTTGGTATATAATCCTAAACCGGCAACTTCCTTAACGTGGATAAAGAAGACCTTGCAGTGGTTAATTATGTCGATCGTAAGTACAAGCGCTTACAACACCTAAGATCTATCCTACCAGCCCCAGACTGGAGGCAGCAGCCACATTAACGCCAATAAGGCCAAGCCTTAAGCGGACCTGTTAATCGCCAGTACTATAGTCGTAATAGTGGTAAGAGATTTTGGATTTGTGGCAAGACTAGCTGCTGGTTAACTCGGTACCCCACTGTCGAGCAAAACAACAGAAAGGTAATGTACTATATCTAGTACCCTACCACTTCTAAATGGGATTATTTAGATCAAATTACAGATTTCGAGGGTGATAAGCTAGTTGATAAAAATAACTCCAAGCAAATTAAGTAGTATAAAGATATTATTCCTAGAGCGGCCTAGTAATAATCTAACCATGCTTTCTTATACTGTTTAGGTAGTAAAGACCCTTATCTTTGCCTTTACCTTAGCCCTAATTAAGCTCCCAATCCTTTACATATTTTTAACATTCGTGATCGTTATATGGATTATACGTTTTAAGGTATTATACTATACATAAGGGTAGTAAGGTACTTAATAGGATTCTATTCGCAATATTTGGTATTACGAAGGAAAAGCACTATAGTTGGTGAGATTAATCGTTACGATATAGGCAAGGCTAAAGTTGGCTTTAGCTTATAAAAATAAATATCGTCATTAGGAATAACGGTAATTTAAACTGTTATTAGAGTGACTACGTTCTATATCCTTAAATCTCTTATTTTTTTTTCCTACTTTGCTTAGAGTATATGAAAACTTTCGGCGTTAAGGTCGATTTTAACGTAAACGAATTGGTTAAAAACGGCTGAAGGTTTTCATTCGCCTTTAAGTGGGGGTGTTCATGGTTTTGTTTTCAAGGTTTGGAAACAATAGAATTAAACCTAATGGAGCCGGATATACGTTAATTATATAAGAGTTTTAACTATCTAGTTGATAACCAACTGTATAAAATCTTAAAATCTGTAAGGTATAAAGATATGAAATACTTTGTCTTAAAAGCTAGTAAAAGACTTTACTATTATTAACAAACTTATAATTAAATCCCTAGGAAATTTAAGTTCATATCAAAAGACAATAAGGATTTTAATCAAGATATCTTAATTAATGTGTTTTATTTAGATAATAAGCTTATTTTTTTACGTTGTTAACTTCGTAACATTTTTTTATACAGAACTAAGTTTCTAAAGTCTCTTTCGGTAAAACATACGTAGGAAACCCTAAGGATACTATGAGCTAACACGTATTTAGACCAAACTCACGTCGTCATCCACAATAATAGTATTAATTTTGCGGAGCCGAAGTTTTATAAATATATCAAAATAATAAGTATCTAGTAGAAGCAGGTACTTATAACAGCTCATTAGAGTATTGGAAAGGTTAAAAGGGCATACGCCTTATTTCGCAGAGCGTATAATATCTTTACTCTCGAGATTAAAAATTTTATGGATTCGGAGCCACACCTAAAAATGGTAGTAAAAGGCCTAAACGATATTATAGACCTTAAAGGCTTAGTATTAACGTTACTAGTCTTTGGAACGTATTTACTCCTAACGAGTGAATCTCCGCCTTCAGCAAGTACTTAGAAACGTGTCACTGTCTATAATGAAGCTTTGAGGAAGTGAAAAAGAGAATCGGCACACCGCCGAATTAATAAGGCCCTTAAAATCAGAAACGGCCTTATAATAATCTACGTAATTATTGTTCCATTATAAAGTAAAGTTTTTATGTAACAGGAGCCGGGTAAATGGTAGGGCCCGTATAAGATATTAAGTATCGAGAACTTTGAAGTAATTATTAAAATTGCTAACGGTTTCATATCCTTTAGAATTACTTAGGTTAAGCCTTATATTAGGGTTACACTAATGATAAAGACTCTTAAGCTAAATGACGGAGCTAATATAAACCTTCCTTCCCTCTGATCGACAATCCGATAGAATGCTACCAGCGCAGACGACCTGCAAAGGAGAAAAGCATTAAAAAGGAGGAATATATACTGTGTTGTATTTATAATACTTTTTTAATAAGAAGGGGGAGAAATAATAACTTAAACTAAATATTAAAGCTTCTAGAGTAAGAGATCATAAAAACCTTCAGCAAACCTTTACAAAAAACGATAACGTTAAAATTAACGGCTTATTAATTTAAAAGGTTATATAATTCGTACCAAAAACCGATTTTAATCTTTAAGACCTAAAATTAACAATTTTTAAGTTAAGGATCATTTAAGAAGTTAAAAGTTAGATCACAAGGCGTCTATACGAAATATCACATCTAATAGCTTGAATATATGGTAATAAAGATAAAATCTAAATCCTTGTATAATCGTTACCAATTTTGGAAAAATAGCTAGCATTAAGTAGTCGCTTCAATAACAAGTCAACTCACTAAAATTAAAAGAAAGTTTACGCTTAATAGTTGTGATATAATGTTAGCTTACAAGTAATTAACAATGGATTTATAACGAATTGTATTATTAAAATTGTTATAGGAACTCCATATTATTTACCCTTTAGGTACGTTAATACGATGTATTAAACTATTGTACGAATTAGATAAAACAAACGTTTCTTTGTTTCTAACTCATTAATCGTACATGAAATCTTGGTTAAAGATAAAGTGTTTAATATACGACCCGTATTTATTTGTAATGTATGCAAAAGATTTCGACGTAATAGGTTTACAAATGAACGATACATTTTTCGTTGGAATGGCTAACTTAATCGCACTAAAATAGCAAGCGATTAAAAAAATTAAGTTTTGTAATTATAAGCCGGTAACGACGTTGACTAAAGATAGTTAACTTAATTTTAATAAATCGTTAATCTGTATTCTTAATAATAATACTGGCTTTAGTTTTTTCTTAAAGGGTTATAGCGTTATTTTAGCTATAATTAACAAGATTAATGAGGCTAAGGCTTAACGGTACTTGAAATAACGCATCCGAAACAATTATATTGATACCTTATGCTAGCTGGAAGCCTTATACCACCTATTCATCGCGGAGTAAGTATAAAATATAATAGATAAAGACTTTAACTGGTTAAATAAAAGTATGGAGCGGCAAATGCGAAACTTTGACCGCGGGATTAATATAATTCTAATCGACCAGTTAAGGGTTAAGCTAATAATTTTCATAAACGGGTGTTTGACAAATAACGCCGAATTATCTTTTCAAATCGGCTTCCTAATAATCCTTGGCAACGAAAATAGGCGGGAAAACCAGTTTAATATAATCGGTAGCCTATTTTACTAAACCTCCATTAGGTGTAAAAGGATCACAGAACGTGTATTGGTATCGGAGGTTAGCGGCATAATGACGGGTTTTAATATAAACATAATACTGTAAAAAGAATCTTAACATTATTACTAGGTAGCCAAAGATTTCTCCTGTGCTGGTAGTAATTTGTACTAACTTAAAAAGCCTTTTAGAATGCCTTTCGAATCTCAGAACCACTAGCGAAAAACGATTGATAATCAACGTAATGGAATTTTGAAAAGCCTAAGAACGGAGGGAAATTAAGGAGTTCCAATGGATCGATAGCAAATACAATCCCATAAATACCATAACGAAGGCAATGCTAGACAAAGCCCTTGAAAGGTTTATGGATAGTAATAGACCGACTATATGTATTGAGGGCTACGTTAATAGGTCGCCCAGAAAGCCCAAATTATATAACGGCGGACAGGGATATGCTAGTATACTGTTAGACTACCAAAAGATTAATGATAGTGATTTATTTAAGTAACACAGTTGAAATGATATGGTTGAAGTGGAGGCTTCAAAAGAACTATGGCGGAACAACTTTTTATAGGAGTTAATAAACTCATACCTCGGGGTAACGGAGAAATTAAGGTCAAATGGGGTGAATTTGCATGCAATTGGGTGCAATTTAGTATAGAAGTCAATTGGAATTGACAGGAGTCTGCTCAGTTAATAAGTAGGAGATTCAGTAGTAACTAAAAAAGATTAGTTAGCCATACTAGCGTACGCACACAAACTAAAAATCTGCTAGTATTGGAATAATACTATATGCAGTGTAGTAGGTCAACTTTACATATAGTAAAGTTAACTGCACTGCAAGTTGAGTGTATTGCTTTGTGGAGACTTACCGTATTAAGTGTAAGCCCAGTTCAGTACTCTGTACTTCACTCTAGAGCACGAGCCAAGCAATTGGCCATACAAATTACAGTGCAGACCGGCTAGCGGTTTGCCAAACCTAGAATAATACATCCACCATCTGACCACGCAATACTACTATTACTTCGACCAATCGAATCGACAATGTTGCAACGTCTAGAGCCCTACCAACAGGTCGTATATTAAAAACTTTATACCTAATCGTAATTTAAATTACGACTAATAGATTAAAAACGAATAACACTTTACTTTCACCAATTTGTATAAAGGCTTAATATATCGTATTACCGTTTCTAAAGAGTAGAAAAACCGTAATCTCTATGGTAATTCTAGTAGTACTATCTTATATAAATCCGCTGAAAACTAAGTATAAGTTAACGTTATATTGCTGTTAGTAAATATGAACTTATCTTCGATTCTAACTAATAAAATTATTTCCAAAACAATTACCAGGCGGTAAATTATATTTTAAATTATTAACGACAAAGTAAAGATTTTGTTTTTGCCTTTATTCCTGTATCCTAAAGCGATGAAACGTAGCTTTTCTTACGGCCGCCTTATCATTTTACCCTTCACTTCGTAAATAATCCTCGATTTAAAAATATTAATATTCGGGTTAAAAAGGTTAAAATCGGCTTTTGATACGAATTATACAGCTCCTAAATTTAGTAAACCGTCAATCTCGATCCTTTCGCTTACTTCAAAAGGCTTGTCAAAAGTTCTAATAGTTCTTTATACTCGAAAATTTAATATTAAATCTTCATTATCCTTATATTTTCTACTTATCTAATTAATATTATAAATATGGCTTGTTATGTATTTTTCTTATTTTACTTTCCTTTTTCTTTTGGTGAGTTGTACGCGTCGGCGATGTTTTATCGGCTTTTAAATGACGGGTAAAGGAAGTTCGTATTAACTCAATCGTTTAGTTCAAAGGTTTTCATCGTTAATAGCCTTAAAATAAAGCTTGACCTAGGGAATTCGAAAAGATATAAATCTTTTAACGACTTTAACAATTACTTTAATGTTGGCGATACTTAAGGTTTTATATAAACACTTTTATTTACCCAGATCCCGCTATATAAAGACTTCACTTTATAATGGTAAGGAAAGTACGTTGATGTTGATAAGGTTTTTTCTAGTATTAACGGCATCGTTTACCTGGCGACTTACCAATTCCTTTCGTAGTTCTCTTATTGCTTTGCTGTAGGCTATACACCGATTTTAGGTACTTGCTAATAGCGGATATTTACTCGTTAGGCGTGTGTATACTCTAAAACTCAATATCATTAATAATAAACTGTCAGGGACCAAAATATAGTTTAGTTCTTTCACCGCTTTTCAAAAACGTGCCTCCGGATCTATAAAGCTTTCAATTTTTAGTGTAAGGATATTATATATTCGGTGAAGTAGATCTTCTGCCCTTTTAACCTTCCCAATACCTTAATGAGCGTTGATAATCACCTGTTTACATTAAATACCTATTATCTTAACATATTCTTAAAACTACGCCGCTGCAAAGTTGGTTCTGGCATCGTAAATAATAATGTTAAATAAGCTCAGATACGTGTTAATTTACAGTATCTTTAACGTTTCCCATTTAACGTTTCCCATTTAACGTTTCCCATGTTTACTTTGCCGAAAGCGACTTTAGGAACTTAACTCTGTAAAAAAGAGTTACGATATTAATAACATAAAATACAAGCTTGTTATTCAAGTAAAACATATTAATAAAAACCATGTAATTAAAGTCTTCATAGTCTTTTAATATAAACCTAAATTTCCGGGGTCTTAGGCATATATCTAAGAGTAATAATGAAGCTTTTAGATAGATTTTAAGGAAAATAATTCCAAAGTTTTATATCATGCGGACTTCCCGACTTTATATAACCTGTTCATAGTTAGGTAGTTAAAACGACGGCATAATTAGCATATCCTGGTCTTCGTCCTGTTTAGAACCATTACCTTAGGACTTTAAAATGAAAACTATAAATTCCACCACTTAAAGATGAAGAGAAACCTTTAGCCGTTATTAACCAGCTTATAGGCGTTAACATCAACGTTAATGCCAAAATTATTTATATTCATCAAGAAAAAAATGGAAAGGGATAAGAGACTAAAGAATGTAGAATTTAATCGATCCTATAATAATTTAAACTACCGTTATCTATAATAAAGATAGTTATTGGCTTGATCTGAGGCCAACTTTAGCCTTACTAGTATCGTAACGATAAATCTTAATAGCTATAATAATTTCCCTCTTAAGTACTATGTACTACGAATAACCTTCTATTGATTACCATACTACCCCTATACCCGATATAATACCTTAAAATATATAGTCCGCGTAACGGTTATGAGGGTAAAAGGTATTCAATCGATTAGGGGTTTGATTGGGGTAAAGGTAAGGGTCTTTACAACCTAAATGGTATTAAATAGTGTAGTTAGATAATTACTATGCCGCGCCAGAAACAAAGTCTGCGATTTAATTTAAAGATTCCTGTTTATAAGTGGTAGGATACTATATATAATATATTATCTTTTTATTATTTTGTTTGGCTTATGGGTAATAAGTTAACTTATAGGCAGACTTTGTACAAATATAATATATCTTTCCACTATTATGACGAAAATATTTACGGTTAAAAGATCCATTTAAATCTTAGCCTTATTAGCGCTAACGTATGTATTACCTCCAAAATATGGTCGATAAGCCAAACCTTAAACGTTAAGAGCGTCTTTAACCATACTTATGGTCGATTTAATTAATTACCGTAAGGTTTTTTTTTTATTTACTTTAGGAGAGTTTCCGACTTATGGGTATATATCGAGTGATTTTAGTATACGCGCTATTACAGTTATAAACAAGTAATGCAATTAACTAAAAAAGCCTTCGTAGGTGGCATCCGGGCGTTATAAGGCGTATTTAAACTCGTTAACGCCCGTAACCGCATCTCGTACCTGCTCGCGAAGTGTTGCTTCACAAGCGAAGGCTTTCCCCTTTGCTTTTTAATATATCATTAAAATATTGATCAATTAATTAAATATATCCATCGTAGTTTCCTCTTTTATCTTCTCTACTGTTATCGTCTCCCACTTTATAATAGCTTAATCCGTGTAATATTACGTAAGGTAGACGTTGTATTCGAAATAGCTCTTTTCGACTTGATAAATCCCGCGAAACGTAGTTGCTCGGGTTAGAACGGTTAAATAGTAATCTCTAACGTTCCTTATAAGGATTCCGGAGAATAATAAGTAAAAACCAAAAGAATAAACCTCCATCTACTGAAAAATATTTTAAAAAGGTATTAACTTCATGTCGAAAATATTATAAGGCTTTCCGTTATACTTCTTTACATTGTTCCAAATCAGAACGAAATTCGTAAAGAGATTATAATTAATATTAAATATTTTTACTAGTCTTACAGGCAAGTTGCAATAGTTATCTCAGTTTCTATTAATATTTTTTCCTAAGAGTTTAAACATTGAAGCCTCCAAAATATAATATTAAAGATAATTGACAGTCGTCTAACCCGAAGAGTAAAGTCCTATAGTAAAACTTAAAGTGGACTCTCGTATATAAGCAAACCTTCCATAGAAATATTCATAAGGGGCTTAGCTATTCTGATTAAAGTGTAAAGGAGCAAGAAGAACATGAAGATTTTAAGAAAATTAACGATCTTACTCAATTAATTGGTATAAAGCGCCAACGGTAATCCTTCTAGAAGCGTAGGTGGCTGTTGCTTTACATGCCCTACCACCGTTAAAAGCGTAATCCGCGCTTCAGTATATAGTTTCTAGGCTTTCAAACAGGTTTACAGATTCCTCATCGTTAACGCGTAAAAAGGCTTAACTGAGCTGAGTATTAAAAGGTCTTTTAAAACGCGTATAAGGGCGTCAAAGTTCCTCAACACTCTTTCCATTAAAAAGTGAATCTTAAGGTCGTTTTCACATTAAACCAACTAGAATTTCTTTTTTACTAGTTTGGTAATACTTTCCTTCAGCATAATGATACATTATAGTTAAAGTTTCTTTTTTAACTTGAACTTAATACTCTTTTAATTTTTTTTTTATATATTAATAGTCCAATCATCTTTACCGCGGTTAAGGTTTTCGCTGCTGTTTTACTCGACGATAAAGTTGCCGACAAAGTTGAACAGATACTACTACGTTAAGTTTTTATCAACGTCTGGTCTATCAAAGTTTTCATCGTATTACTTTTTGAAAAAAAGGGATCCGAAGGCTTTAATCCCCTTTTAAAGTGTTTAAATAAATTTCATCTTAATGTTTAAGATTAGATAGCATTTGGTGGACATATAGGGCGTCCAAAGAGAGGGATTTAGTGTTTTGGCGTAAAGTAGTATGATAACTAGGCGACTTGGTGTTAGGTTGCGCAACGTGGCTTTTTCGGCGCGACTTGGTAATTTTTATCATTTTCGCTTCATGTAGTAATCTTAACGATTAATATGGCATAAAGGAAGGGGTGGAAGAAATAGTGGTAAAGGTTTGGTATAAAGGTTAAAGTCGAAGGTCCTTTATTATGATTTATAAAGAGCGAATTTTAAAAGTTGTAAACTGTATAACTTAGTCGTTTTTACAATAATAACACCTGTAGTAGTATTAATTTAGCCGTTTACCAAATTGCTGAATTTTGAAACTTCTGACATTCAATCTTAACTTCTTAAATAAGGATATTTATTCAAAATTCATTCGAATTTTCAATAACAATACCGTCATTACTTTTGGTCTATCATGAAAACAAATATAACTAAAATGTTCTCTTTACGTATTGTTGTAAAAGCTGACATATTAATAAAGGCCCTTCTCAAGAATCTTTCCTTTACGCCAACGATAACACAAAACGTAACAACTAGAAAGTAGCTTTTTCTTTTACTTAGCCAATTTGTGGTTAACTCAATAAAAACTAATTAGTATTGGTAGTTCTTTAGACGTTGCAACGTGGTCGATTCAATTGGTCGAAGTAACAGTAGTATTACAGTAGTCAAGTGGTGGATGTATTGTTCTAGGTTGGCCAGACCGCTAGCCGGTCTACACAGTAATTTGTATGGCTAATTGATTAGCTTGTACCCTAGTGTGAAGTGGGTCCATACTTCACCTGACTTGCATTAAATTACAGTAGGCACATACAAAACAATACATTCAACTCGCTGTAAGTATAGTCAACTTTACTGTAGGTAAAGTTGACCTACTACACTACAAATACTACTATTCCAAAAAAATTATAAATACAAAAATTTCGTGTTGTATGTCCAATAATTTTGATTTCTTCAAACAAATGACTAATACCCTCGATATAACGAGGAACGATGCGTCAGTTATTTGATTTATTACCTAGCCTCGTTAAAAGTTCAACAACTCTAATTATTACCTCCTGTAAAACCCTTAAACAGATAAACACGCGATATTTATAGAAAAAGAGTCTATTGGAACCCTGGTAATACCCTGGTTTTTATTATTATTACAAAATATTTTTAAAACAAAACCAAGCTTTGATTATAATTTTATATAACTACCTTTTCCGTCCGCCGTTATCCAATACGTTTTATATCCATCATTATTTACGTATAATACTCTTCGGCCCTTATACATACACCTATTATAGTCTCCAATGCATCACAATCAATAAACTAAGGGATTTATCATTTTATTAACTTTACTATAGCTGTTATTAAAGTTTCAATAACCGTTGCCCAACGAGCCTATTTTTTCAAAAAGTAATATAAGGTTTCGGAAAGGGATTTAGGGTAATAATAAGGACGGCGATGCGGGCGGCGGCAAGGGTAACAACGGGAAAGGAGGTCGCGAACTAATTAGGGATAAAGCTCGTCTCTCCCCTATTACTAGTCTCGTTGTCGCCGTCGTCTACATTTACTCTGGCTCTCATAGTAACATGGCTCTTTAGCACTAATAGAGCTGCTATAGCAGCTTATACCGCGCCGCCTGTCACCGTCTTTACGGTGGCATAAAGGGGCCTTTGTAAGGTGTTTTACGTTGGAAAAGCGTTATCGCCGCAATAGCGATGCGATAAACCGTTAACCTCTTTGCGACGCTAATAACTATAGAAATATACAAGTTTTTACTTTTTATTGCTTTTTTTATTAGAATTAAATCTTTATACTTAGGGTTTATAGGGTTTATACCTATGTAAAAAGCGTATTTCACGCTCTTTCTCTTACTAGCATAAGCCCTATAACTAATCTCTGTTAATAAAGACCGTATATAATCCGTGTAATATTATTCCCTATTATTAATGG